>JAHBMJ010001733.1:0-20000 GCA_018398765.1 Chromera velia
CAAAGATGAACCCGGGGTATGAGGACCTAGGGAACGTTCTTGCCTGGCTGGGGTTTGTGAGTGTGATTCTTCCCTTTTTGGCTCTGAGCGTTCTCCTATTCAGCGTCTTCGTTGCCTCCTACGTCCGTGACCCCTCCCGAAATTTCTCACGGACAGAACGACTGGTGCTGATGGGGGCGTACCCGTTCATTGCGATTCTGGGTTGCCTGAGCGCGGACGTTCTGCTTGCCACCCGTTTTCTTTTGGATGACCTTGAGAACACAAAGAAGCTCGGTTTCTATTCGCAACTGAGGTCCTTCTGCGAGGCGTTTATCGAGACGCCTCTACAGATTTCGATCGGGATCGTGATTGCGGTGTTCAGTGCAGAGATTCCCCCTCTGTTCTGGTTTGCCGTCGCCGTGTCTCTTGTGCGTTCGATCTCCTCAGTGAGCGCGCTGTTCAGTGAAGCTAGAGTCCGAGGTCTCTCTGTGAGGGAGTACGTTCTGGTGGTGATCAATCTGGGTTTTGGCACTCTCCCCTTTCTCGGGGGAATCCGGAAGGGCAAACTGAAGGCGGCGGTGTACGATGGTATGGACCTGACAAGCAAGGACAGCAGGCAGTTGGGTCTGGCAGTGAAGGTGAGTGCCTCGTTGGAGACGCTGTGTGCGAACAACTGCCACATCAACGCGAAGAGCGGAGACAAAAACACGAACGCCTCCTCTGGGTTCGGCACTCCCCGCGTTAACCGCCGCCATTCCCAGGCAGATGCCATGTCCTCTTCTCTTTATTCGAAGCAGATATCCACACTCAAAGAGAAAGAGAACCCAACGGAGAGGCACAACTCAAAGCAGCCCTGTGTCTGGTCACAACAACTTGAGAAGGAGGAGGAAGAGGTGTGTAGACAAGACGGTGTTGAGCAGGGTGGGGGAGCTGTCAGGGGTGGAAGACAGCAGTCGTGTGTGACGTTCCGGGGTGAAGGGAGAGAGCAAGAAGGAGGAGGAAGAGAGGAAGGAGAAGACACAGAGAAGAAGCATCAAAGGGAGAAGGAGAGAAAGGAGTCGAATGGCTTCGGAGGACAATTCTGCAAATCGGGAAGCAGAACCATGGATGACTCTGAGTCAGTACCGCAAGCCGACTGCTTCTCTCTTTTATCTTTGCTTCTTCTCAATGGGCAGGCAGGGCAGGCACCAGGGAGGAACTCCAGTCTTTCTGCATCTGTTCCTACTCTCTTTTTGTGGTGCGCATAGGCGGCTCTCCTTTTGTCTGAGCGTGCACCCAGGAGGCTTCCATAAAATATCTTGAGTATCTCTTCGTGAAATTCTTTGAGCGTCCTCTGTCGCTTCCTTCCTTCCTGCAGTTGCCGCTCCACTGTCCTCGACGGGTTGAGGGACGAGTCGCTGTTCCTCCTCAGGTGGGACAGGGGGATTCAGCTACATTCGCTTTCCATTCTCTATGCTCCCTTTATCCATCCAACCTTTCCTTCTTTCCTCCTGTTCAACCTGTCGATGTTTCTCCTCAGGTCGTTCGAGTAGCTGGGGCACGTATGTTGGTTTGATTGAGGCAATCTTCCGAAGAACTGCAGAATTAATTTTCTGTATCGACAGGTACCCACGCATTTCTAACGTTTTTGTCTTGTCCATCGACCAACCGGCACCGCAAATACATCCGATGACTCGATTGCCTTCTTTATAGTTGTACCGTCTCCTTTGCAGGTGCTGCTCGCGTTCGCACACTCTGACGAGACTAGAGCTCTCAGGCAACGCGGTGAGCGGCAACGGACTGCGACACTTACTTCGCAGTTGCAGAGCCCTGAAGATGCTGGTCGTGGCAGGTAACCGTTTAGGCAATGCGGGGGGTCTCCTCGTCGCACAGGGACTGGAGGCGCGGTGCTCTGAGTCTGGTCTTCAGGCGCTCGACCACCTGGACCTCTCTGAGAACTCCATTCAGGGCGACGCCGCGGTGGCAGTAGCGGCGGCGGTGGCGGCCTCCGGCGTGCGGTCGCTGAACCTGGACAGGAACTTCATCGGGCCTCAGGTGAGTGAAAGAGAGAGACACACGCAAAGGTGTAGAGGGGTAGAACGAGAGACGGAAAGGGGCCTGCATGTCGGGGGGGATGGGAACAATGTGTTGAGGTCTTTTTTCAGGAGTAGGTCGAGAGCAGGCGCAGACAGACTATTGGTTTTTGCATTCCTGGATTGGCCGTCTGTTTGTCTGTCTGTCTGTCTGTCTGTCTGTCTCTCATCGTGATGTTGTCTGTCTACCTGGTAATCTGCCCACATGTTTGTGTGTTGGTCTATGCAGGTGACCGAGCAGATAGTAGAGGCTCTGAAGGTTTCTCGGCGTCTCCTGTCCCTCGGGTACAGCGGCAACTACGTGAAGGACGCGGGGTTTGCGGCCTTCATGCGGTGGGTCTCTCTCCTCGCTGGGGGGGGAGATCTGGGGGAGGGCGGCGTGTCTGTGAGTGTGTCTGTGTGTCTGCGGCGACTGGACGTGTCGACGAATTACATCACGGCCGCGAGTGTTCCCCTTCTTGAGGCCGCAGTGGAGCGGTGGACGTCCCTCGAGAGCCTCTGCCTGAGGGGAAACATTGTGGACGAACAGACGGCCCGCGCCTGCGCATCCCGTCTCAGACAGAAGCAGAAGGGAAAAACAAACCCTCTCCCAGACATGTCGAAAGCTCCGCAACACCCTCCCCCAAAGAAAAGAAGCGAGAAGGAAAAGGAGAGAGAGCGAGTTGACCTCTCGGAGATGTCCCGGAAGAGCAAAGCTTGGGAGATGCTCTTCGGAGACGACCCTGCCGTCTCGTTGTCGGAGTCAAAAAGGGCCGAGCTAAAGAGACAGCTCCTGATGCGAGTCGAGATGTGCGATGCCCTCATGACACACGAAGACCAACAAGATGAAGAGCACACCAAGCTTTTTGATATCGTGAACGACATTCTCTACTGCAGATCGGCACGCAACTAGTTGGATTCATGGATTTACGCTGTGCATTCTGGTGTTTTCTACCCAAAAAAAAGAGTCACGGTCATGTTTTTAGACACGACGCCTACAGATTCCCGGTCTATTCTCCTCCCTCCCTCAGCTGAAAGTGACTTGCTCAAGCAAGCCTCTGAAATTCTGACCCGCGCGTCTTTGGTTTGTTGTGGGGGTGTTGGAGCTGGTCAATTGAAGTGTATTCAGATGGGCTGATGAATGAACGGATGCATGGAACAATAGGTGACTGGATGAATGGATTGCTGCGTGCAGAGGGGAGCTCGACCGTCTTCTGTCTTCTCCGCTTCGATCACAAAAGAACAGGGAGACCCCACGCTCAGGAGAAGAAAACGGACAGCCCACTGGACCTGCTGATAGAGATCAGAGTGATCGCTGTCTGACCAACGACCTCAACAGCATGCCGCCTGCCGTCCCCCCCGACCCGTCTCTGCTCCCCTGCACAAGGCCCTGTTTCGCCTCTCCTCGGGTTGATGCAGTGGACTCGTTGAGTGGCTCTGTGCGTCCGCGACAAACAAGACACAAACTACACACAGGGGGGCAGATTGCCCCTCTGCTAGTTGACATTCCCACAGTGAGACAAATCAGAGACAGGAAGAGGACACTCTCAGTGAACGCTACTAAGCTTCAAGGTTCGATTGCAGAGAGAGGCACCACAGCTGTTTCCCCCACCGCCCAGATGCTGGAGGCCTCTGTCATTCTTGGACAGCCACAAACGAAGACGGAGAAGGGACATGGAGTTCCGGGCCTCGTCTCTCGCGTTGAAAAAGAACGCAAAATTCTGCCATTCGGGGCTGATAAAACAATTCTCGTCTCTGATAATGACACAAGCCACAGGGCGCCCGTGGCCCCCGCCCCCGCCCCCGCCCTTCCCTCTCTCTCTGCAGCCCCTCCTGAAATGACCCAAGGAACAGAGAGCGGGAGTCCACTCAAGGGAGAGAGGGCACCCCTAGGACCGAGGCTGTTCGCTTCTCAGGACATCATCGCAAACTTAGTCAGTGCAGAGGCAGGGAAGAGTGGTGTGTTTGGAGAGACCGAATGGGGGTGCGTGGTTGAATCTGATTTGGAGAGGGGTATCGAAACAGGAGAGGCAGGGGGGGAGGGAGAGAGGGGAGGAATAGAATTGGAGGCGGAAGAGATCTGTGTGGAGACAGAGGAGGGGCTCTTCAAGGAACTCTCTGGACTCCTGGAGGAATTGGTGGGTTGGTCGGTCCTTTTTCTTTTTCTTCTTCTGCTCGTCTCTGTGTGCGTTCAAGTGGCTTGAGTGCGTCCTTCAGTTAGTTGGCGCGCCCTCTTTTGTGGAGATGAACTTGGCGATGGAGGGGCGAAGACGTAGAAGTCACTCGTGCTTTCGCTCTTCTTTTCTTGTTTCGCTGAATATTCTTCCTTTGTTCTTCCCACTTTCATCCGTAGAGGTCTAAAAAACAAAGCGCTCACCATTGCGTTCGTCTGCAAAGGATCTGAACCCGTTGATCAATTGACACGCTGCTCTGTCGCCGGGTTCCATGCAGGTCGGGTACACAATCTTCCACTTCCACAGCGAGGAGGAAATGTACATCCGGCTGGGGCTGCCGAAGGAGAGGTTCAGGCGACATGTGCAGGTCTGTCCGTGGTTTTCTTTCTTTGCGGGTGTTTTCTTGTTGTGTGTGCGTCTAGTCGCTGGTCTTTTGATTGATGGTTCGGAAGTGTAGCTAGCATCTTTCTCTGTCGTCGATCCTATGTATCAGTTGATGGTCTAGGGGCCCTCCACTGTGAGCGGGTCACTGAAGTATGTTGGGATCTTGTCAGGATCCTTTCCCTCCCTTTTTCCGTCTGTGTGTGCGCAGATTCATCAGGAACTGATCGCTCAAGTCAGTTACAAAAGAGAGATAGGCAAGAAACGGATGCGGTGCCTCTCTGACATGTCAGGGCAGGGCACGATGAAAGGGGAAGGAGGAGGCAGAGAGAGGGGAAGTATTTGAGGGGAAAGAGAAGGGCAGGACCACAATGGAGCAACGAAGCTTGTTTTTACTTGTCTGGCGCTTTCTCTTTCTCAGAAAATGCTTGATCGGACCTTCTGCCCGTCTGCATACTTCCTGCAGGTAGGAGACCTCCTTGCATCGATTGATCTCACCGATACAGCGGCCGTCGACCGTCTTGTGCGATTCTTGAAGGTCAGTCAGTCGGGCAACCTACAAGTGTGGGGGGGGGTTTCAAGAGTACCCAACTACGATCTCCGTGTCTGTCGACTGGAAAGCGTGTATCTCTGTCTGTCTGTCTGTCTGTCTGTCTGTCTGCTATTGCTTGACTCCGTGCGTGCATGCGTGCGTGCGTGTGTGTGTGTGTGTGTGTGTGTGTGTGTGCGTGTGCAGGTATGGATAGGTGTGCACATCCAGAAACAGGACATGCAGGACACGGCGGTCTGTCACAAGATGAAAAGGGCATGGAGGTATATGCCTTAGCGTAATCGAAAAACCATGCGGCCAGTGAGTGGAGTTTTCAAGGAGGCCAGAAATATTCAGGAAATCGTTGATGGATTGGGAGTAGGGAAAAATAAGGTGGACGATACAGAAAACAAAAGAGATCAAGAGTGAAGCTGCGAAAGCAAACTAAAAAAAAACAAAGCGCAAAAACGGAAACACAAACAGCAATTTACTGTCGGAAAGATCCTTCCTAAAGGAACAAAACACCTGTCTAGCTGTTGGGGAGGCCGGTGAATCTTCGTTCAGCCTATCTATTTCTCGTTCGTTTTTATTTGTCTTTCTGGATCATTCACTCTCATTGCTCCAAAGAGGGCACTGACTTTACTCAAAGGGAGAGGGGAAGATGCTGAACGTAAGTCTGTCCTTGTTTGTTCAATTTTCCTTTTTTGTTTTGCTCAGCAGAGTCAAGGCAAAAAAGGGGTGATGGAAAGTCAAAAACAGGGGGCTGCACTCCTTTTGAGAAAGCCGGTAAAAGAGAAACGGACAAGGAAGGATAAGCAGAGAACCGAGAAATTCAAACCAATCTTTTTTTTCTTTCTTGTTCACTTTTTCCCTCGCCTTTTTCTCCTGACTCTGCCTTCCTTTCTCCCTCTCTGTTCTACTGTCTGTAAACAGTTGCCTGAGACTTTCCACTGTCTTTGTCAATATTTAGACACCTAAGGCCGACATGAAGCCTCAAAATGGATCTGCATGTTGTGTCTGAAGCACATTTATGTGTGTGTGTGTGTGTGTTTTGTCCGTCTGTGCGGAGGAAGTTTTCAATTCCAACGCGGAAAGGAGGTCAGTGAATTATTTTTCGTTTGCAGTTCCTATTGGCTGTCTTCGTTGTCTTGCCATCAAGTAAATGACTTGAACAAGAAAGGAAGTCTGATAGGTCTGCCTTCCGCAGGACGGTATGTTAGTCTCATTTGCCTCTTTGCATGCTCGGCTGGCTGGCTGGCTGGCTCGCTGAACGGGGAAGCCAGCCGGCCAGCTTAATGGGAGCAGACCGGGAGGAGACGACATGCCGATTGCCCGTATGGCTTTGTTTCCACAGGGCTGCGTGCATGGTCAGACTTCTACCGGTCCAATTTGGTAGGTCTTTTTTCACTTCATTTAACTTGCGTGATGCATACACGTGTGTCTCTCTCAACCAACCTGCGTGGCTGTTCTGTCTGCATGCTCGAGAGTGTCGAATCGATTTCGGATGCTCGATCGAGGAAGGTTGTGACCGTGCCTGCATGCCGAAAGACGTGCATGCAGAATGCGGACGTGCATGACTAACAAACAGGGGAAAGGGGATTGAAGAATGTGCATGCATTACTAATAAACAGGGGAAAGGGGATTGAAGAATCTGCATGCATTACTAATAAACAGGGGAAAGGGGATTGAAGAATAAACAGGGGAAAGGGGATTGAAGAATCTGCATTTCGACTGCCAGCGCATTGCTTTGGTTGCTGTCGTGTTGTTTGGCTGGATTTTCGTCCCTTGATGAAACAAAACGTGAATGGCCGAATGAAATCAGCAGAAGCCTACAGGAACGGGAAGCAGCTCGAAAGAGAAATGACTGTCGGTCGACTGATCGTCCTAGTGGTTTGTTTGTTTGTTTGATGGAGACTGTTGATGAGAGTGGTGTGGTTGTTTGTTTGATGGAGACTGTTGGTGAGAGTGGTGTGGTTGTTTGTTTGATGGAGACTGGTAATGAGAGAAGCGACGTGAAGCACCACGTCGGTTAGTATCTTTTGGGATGTGATCAGCCAGCCGCACAGTCAGTGAACTGCAGCAGGGTCCGCTCAACTGTAAGTGGAACAGAGAAAGAGAGACTCGGTGGAGGCCAGAAGATATTTAAAGCCCTCACGGGGTGGTGGAGAGGGAGGGAGGGAGAGGGGGGAAAGAAAGAAACTGACGAGGCAACGTCCGATCGTCTTTCATCCCTCTGCTCTCTCTCACTTGTACTCTCTCCACGTCGGCGCAGGTTCTCTCTTTTTTCTGATTGGTGTCCGAGTCGGATCTCCTTTCTCTGACTTTTAATACAGTTGGACTACGTCAACGGTTTTTCTTACTTGAAGCTTGATCGAGGTCCTGCACGCTGACCCACAAAACGCTGACAGAGAGTCACTGCAAGCCAGTGCTTCCTCCTGCCTGCCGGCTCTCTCTGTCAGTCTTTCACCCTCTCTCTCTCGTTTTCTTCTTGTTCCTCTTGAGCACCTGAGTTGCCGCTCAGGTGACTCTAACACTTTCATCCATCGCACCTACAGACGGTCACCCTGTGCACAGCGGCATTCATGGTCAGAATTTGAATCGCGTTGAAGAATGGCTCATTCTTCCCTGTCATTTTCTCGTTCTCTGTGGTCTGTGCAAGACTATCTAGAAATGCACATGAGGTTTGGTGGCGTCTTTTTAATCTACCCAAATGCTGTCCAATCTAAATTTGCTGCGAGTCAGTCTCTCTCTCTCTCTCTCTCTCTCTCTGTGTGTGTGTGTGTGTGTGTGTGTGTGTGTGACACTGTGTGTGTGTGTGTGTAACGTGTAAAAACCTATAAATCAATATAACAATCTAATATACCTTTAGCTACATATAAGTGTGAAAACGTTTTTTTCTTTTATATATTGCTCCGGATGTTTCTATTTTTTAAAATCAATTTCTCTCAATTGATGAGGATGAGGATGTCTCAGGATGATGATGATCAATGTTATTGGGCCTTTTTATTTGAATCTGTATAAAACTGTATGATGATTAAAATTATGGCTAGGGGGATGGATGATGTGTAACTTATAACTATTCAGCGAGTTACTATCTATTAGACTCGGAATGTATATGTAACAATGTTTCAAAGTTTCTAAGTATGCATGGCTGTGGACTTTCTTTCTATCATCATCATCTTCAAGGTTTTTTTTTTCTATTTGAAACATGTAATTTATTACATGTATACATTCAAAAGATTTTTTAATATGATTCTAGCTCAGATTCCAGACTCGGATGATTAATCAAATTAAAAACTAGACGAGAGCCTAGATTCAAAAATTAGTAAAAACTGTTTAACCACTAATATGATTGACGTTTAAGAAGAAAATTATGTTTCTTCAATTGGTTTACAAAAATTACTACTAAAGTTGTGTAAAAAAAGAAGGTGTGCACAATATTATTGGGCCATATCTAGGGCCATATGTCGTTTCAGAAGAGCGAAGATGAAAATGGCCTTACGGATCGCAAGTTTTGCAACGAAAGGCGTCCCGACTCAAGGCAAAAAAGAAAGCAAAAAAACCAAAATCCGGTGATGCACAATCACGGTGTGAAGGGGTTGCAAAGCTGCAGTGCCGTACTAGGCGACTGCTTGAAAAAATGATACTCTGGCCTGCAACTGTGCTCGGGAAGTGAGCTGATCACGGTTGATCGACCGATCGAATGCATTCAAAGGATTTCAAAGGGCTAGTCGAAGAGGTGGTCTCAATGCACAACTGCCCCCTGAACATGATGATTTCCGGTGCATGGTCCACGCCCCCCCCACAGAGAGGGCCAGGCTTTCAGGGTTGATCAAGCCCTTGGAACATCATCTGATTCAGGTCCTTTTCTTGCCATGCAATTTTTACACTATTCCATTCTCGTCCCCCCTCCTTTCCCATTTCATCGACTGCCCAACCGGTTCGACGACGCCTCTGTATCTCTACCCCTTTGCCTGCTTGTGCATCTCTATGCAATTTTGAATCAGGTCGTTGCTGATCAGTCCGAAAATGAAAAACTTACAGTGCCGAATCGACGCACAGTGCCTGGCTCGGTGCAGACCCCAAGGGCCAACGACTGAAAGAGGCGTCTGCCTCCACAGTCAACATTCGACACTGTTCAGCGGTTTCGGAACAAATTGCCTTGCTCTCACGTGTTTCTATCTGATGTGCGCATTGCAGTCAGGCAGAAGACAGTGCCTGCCGCACTTTTTCTGGAGGCACCTTTTCGGTGCTTTTTTTGTCCAGCACTCTATGCAAGTGTCGTCTTCAGGATCACCAGGGAGCACAGCCAGCTGAACATCTGGAGCGGTGGATTTCGTGAACTCACAGGTGAGACTTGCTGTGTGTCCATTGGGCGAACACCGAAACTCCACGCCGTCTCGCCGTCTCCTCATCTGATCAAAGCAGACAGAGTGCATGACAACTGGGTGCTGTCTGTTTGGCACGATTTCCGGCACACCCAGGTTGACAGCAATCCAGCGCTTGGACATGTGCGTCGGTGCTCCTGGCTTGTGCTTGAAGTACGGGGGGGTCCGTCGGGATCCGTCGGGATAGACAAACTTTTTCTGCAGGACCCCGGTTTCTGCCGGGATCACTTTGATCTTCCCCCCAGGAAACGAAACCGAGCCGTGGCCATGAACCCAGGCACCCACGTGCGTTACGGGCCCAGGAAACGGTAAAGGCTCCCACTCTCCTGCCATGGATTTCTGACAGAGCTAAATGAAAAAAACGGTCAGACAGACAGTCGCCAACGAGCGGTCAGACTGTCAACTATGCCGCTTTGACCCCCGTCTACTTCTCTTGCACGGCCACATTCGCCACCTTCCCTGCGGCGGCAGTTATGAGGCGGGTCGATCAGAGTTTGTTTGGTCCGAGAAGATCCTGCTTTGATGATCAGAACATAGAAGACATATACATACATCGAAGAGTTCATGCAATAATCAGAAAACTGCAAAACATGTTGCAAAACTCGGTACGCGCCGCATGCATGCGTTCCGAGCTATATATACAAGGCACGGCCTCCTGGGGGAGGCCTACAACAAGTGATGCAATATGAATGCATACATGGCGCAGAGGTTTTTTGAAGTGAGTTGTGCGCAATGTGAGTGAAAATGCGGTTTTTTAACAAAAACTGTATATGCGTACATCCATGCAATGATGCATGCGTGCAAGGTATATATACGTATATGTATACGTGCACATGTTTGTATAGATGTCCCAAATATGATCGTGTCCCAAAATTGAGTCAAACGCTGGCTTACAGCGGAAGCTGCAATATACTTCTCAAGTTGTATTCAATCTATGCAGGCCAGTCAGTCCACAAGTTCAGTCAATCGAGTCAAATCAGTCAGCCACTCAGTCGAATCAGTCAAGTCAGTACAGTCAGCCCCATCTCTGCTTCCTCACAATATTGTTTAATCTTGCAGCTTTCCAAAAAAGCTCAGATGTTGCAGTTGTGTCGAATCCCTCTTCCCTCCAGAGTACTACCTTTATGAGGGGTGTCCTTGCCGAACTCCCGCTCAATGAATTAAAATGGGATGCACCCGGTATTGACCAGCAGATGCCCCGCATGAGAAGATTCATGGGCGCTTATGGCATGAACGGGTGTGACTGTGGAAAGACTCGAGCTTTGTACACCCTCCCCAAAGATTCCGAACAGCTTGGAAACGCATCTACATCCTTCGTCGTGTGCTGCCCATCCTTCCTGAAGTCGGTGGGTCATGGCAACTACGCTGAGATGATGAAGCATTCCTACGTCTACTTGGTGCATGCCATGAAGTCGCACAAGCTGCCTGCAGATGTCGTCGAGTCGAAGTGCGAGGCCTTCCGTACTCATGCACGCCAGTGTGATGGTGGATGCAATTCGGTCAGTCAGTGCAAATTCTTTGAACGCATCATTGAAAAGTGCTTTGGTATGCTTTTGTATCATATACATGCAGTTAGTATGAAATCACGAACGTGTGCCCCTCCCTTCCTGTGTGCCTGTGCTTATGATACTGCTTTGGATTGCAGGAAGTGACGGCGGTTTTCATGTCGAAGGATCAAGCCAAGCACGGTTCCCACTTCTTCGCAAGTTATGCCCACAACGCAGAGCAGTACATCCGATCGGGAGGCGGGAAAGCAAAGTGTGCTGGTCCCGGGCATGGGTGGTTCACAGTGGCCTTCGCGAAGGCCTACCGTCTCGGCGACCGGAAGGTCAAGATGACTACAAATGGCAACGTCGACATCCCCCAACGCATCATGGAATAGGTGAGGAGTGTCCTTGGATCTTCTGCGTCTTCTTCCTCGGCAAGTGCATCGTCGTCTTCTCCTATGGGTGATGCGGCTGCAACTTCCAGTACCGCCGACGCCCCCGACTTGGGAAGTGCGGCTGCCGCCAGCGCAAAGAAAGTGAGGAAGGGTACTGGAGTGAGGAAGGCAAAGAAGTGAACACAGAGGGCGAGAAGAGAGAAGACGCTCTTTACATCTGAGTCTCTTTGCATGTTCGTTCAGTCGTTGAATGTAGATGATAAGAAAGATTCCTATCTTTACAGATTTGTTCGGTCATTGCAAACAGAGGACACAGAATTCTCTCTTCATGTTCGTTTGGTTATTGGAGCAGCAAGGCAGAAATCTGTTGAGTGTTCTTGCGTATTCGTTCAGTTGTTACAAACAAAGAAGGACAGAGATTCCTAGCTCTCTCTGCATACTCGTCTAGTTGTTGCAAAAGGAATGCATAGAACTCTTTCATCATGTTCGTTGTAAGACTTGTGGTTTCATGCATGTGTATGGCAAATTAGAACTTCAGAAGGCGGAAAAGGAAGGCTGGGGGGGATGGAAGAACGGAGGAAGAGGTGCCCCTATGAAAGGATCGAGCTGGGTGTGCATAGGGGGATCAGGTGCCCCAAAGAATGAAAGAAGGAAGTCAGAACTCATGGGTGTAGACGGCCAGAGAGAGTAAAGCAGCCTGTAAGAAGTAAAGGGTAAATGAAGAAGTGAAAAACGGAGTTGTGTCTTCTCGCTGCATGCTTCAATAAAGAAAAAAAAAATTGACGACATATAAATTTTGTTTGTAAATAAATGTCAACTTATTCAAAAAATTAAAACAAAAAAGTAAGAAAGAATGGAGACAGTTCCTTACAAAACTAAGTTGAATTCCCAGGGAATTTAATAGAATTTAATGGAATTTACCCTTGGAATTAAGTGGAATTTAATGGATTTTACTGGAATTTACCGTAGAATCTAGTTGTCTAAATTTTACTAAATTCTACCAATTTTGAAGGCTTATTTCTCGCGATCTAGAAAGAGTTAGAAGTTTAAATTAACAGTGTTTATTAAGCTGGTTTGAAGCTTTGTATACACAAAGAAAAAGAAATATAAGTCAGAAGACCTGATGGCACAATTCCGTAGTTTTTTTTTTGAATATGATGGCTGAAATCCGAAATTCTGCAAAAATGTTAGCTAAAATCTGGAAATATGCTAGTCATATCTTTTATAAAATAAAGATTAAATTAATACCAAAGGTCTATATAATTTGATATATAACGATGTATAATTTAATAACTTAGATCTGCATAAAACTATATAGTCTAAATATGTAATTATAACTAAACGTATTTTTTAAAAAATATAAAACCCAGTGTATAGGTTTTTCTTTATAAGCAGATATTCATTGATGATTCAGCTCATTATATTGTTTTCATATTAAATTGTTGCCGGCATCGGAAAAGCATACACGGTTCCGTCAGACGGTGTCCGAGAATAGTCAAGACTAGAGCCAAAAAAATGAATTCACGAATCAAAACTCTTTCAACAGTTCATGAAAGGTCACGTTGAAGGTTTTGACCCGTGATGTGGCTGTGTCAATCATGGCTTCCGTTGTAAGAACTCGAATATCCTTTGATTCCCGTACGCGTGAAAAGGCGACGTAAGCTTGACCATGGCTAAATGCAGGCCGAATGAGATCAAGGAGAACGTGATCAATTGTCTGTCCTTGACTTTTATTCACGGTGATTGCATAACAAAGAGAAACAAGGAATTGTCTTCGCATAAATTTAAACGTTCCATCTTGAATTTCAAAGCAGATTCGGGGTAAAAAAATACGGAAAGAAGGGATCGATGAGGTAGATAAAGTCCGGCATTGAAGCACATTGTCACAAATTTTTTCAACAATAAGGCGCGTCCTATTCATGATTCCCAGCTTTCGCATGACATTCCTGCGCACCATTACAACACAGTTTTCTTTCAAAAGCAACTCTGCGGGGGAGAATTTTTATCGTCAACCTTTGCCATATAGTCTTCAGTTGCCAATAGCTCATCTGATTCAGTGCGCATCTCTCTGACTTCATGGTTTGCAATGCAGAATCAAGACTTTCTGGGAAAACGCTTGAGAATCGCTGCATTATGCATGTTGACGACTGCATTGTAGGGAGAAAGAATAGATCGCCGTGCTGTTTCCGCCAATGCATAAGCGGAAAAAGAAGCAAGAGAAGGGAAAAGCCAATTGTATG
Source organism: Chromera velia (assembly GCA_018398765.1). Taxonomy (NCBI): domain Eukaryota; family Chromeraceae; genus Chromera; species Chromera velia. The sequence continues at coordinate 13,625 of JAHBMJ010001733.1, forward strand.
CAGCGTCTATTTGCGTTGAACTGTGTTGAGATATATGGTGAGACACAGGTTGAGCAGGCGACTGAGTATGGGCGAACTTATTGGTTTGCCTGTTTATGTCAGAACAGTCGGAAACAACAAAATGTTGAATAGACGGAGGGAGCAAAATTTTCTGGAGAGAGGGATTCAATATATCAGAATCGAAGCTACCATCCCCCAGACAATCCAAAAAGCTTGAATAGATCGGATCTTTCAAATTCCGCATCGAGCGATTCAGGACGTGCACAGATATGTGTGGCCAGAGAGGTGAGTTTTGGAGGCATGCACAAATGATGTCAAATTCGTCTCCTCCAGGTACAACCGGTGTGGTTTGACGTACATCACCTGAAAAAATGAGAGTCTTTCCTCCAAAAGGAAGATGAGAGGCACGTATAAAGTCACGCAGTTTTTTGTTGAGCGCTTCAACAAATGTGCGATGCAGCATGGTGATTTCGTCAATAATAATCAGGGAGGAGTGCGTCAGAAGAATCCCTGCTTCCGATTCTGCAGTGAGCAAAGATGCGGTGGGTGTGTCATATTGCTTTTTGGAAGGAAAACCGAAAGTAATGTGTGCAGTTTTCCCGCCTGGCAGATTAATTACAGCGATGCCTGTGCTTGCAGAAGCCAGCACGATTTTCTGGGTACCTCTAAAATAATTGTAGAGCGCATTCAAGACAAAGGTTTTTCCCCTTCCCGCTCGTGCATTCAAGAAAAAAGATTTGCCTTCCTGATTTTGTTCAGACTTCAGAACTGCCTTGACGAATTTACGTTGTTCATCATTGAACTTACTTTCAGCTGCTCCCATTCATGTTTGCATTCTGTCTGGAGCCATTTTTCTTTTTCTGTTTGAACGACAAAGTTCACTTTGCGGGAAAGGAGGACGTCAGAAGTCACATCTGTAGGAAGTGGAAGACCAACAGATTCAAGGGTACGGCCTTCACCGAGTAGCATTTCATGTAATTTGATGAGCAAACGATTCATCTTTTCTTCGGTGGATACATGGCACTCACCGCGAGCAAGCGAATCGTCACTCATGTCAGACTCTTCCAAAAACTCTTTAAGCAAAGACAGCGAATCACACGAATCTGCAAGAAGGGTAACGAAGAGCCATCGAAGTTCGATGGGAGTAGCACCACATGCAACGCATTCCTTCATTACAAACTCTGCTTCCTTTCCATCGCGCACGATGCCATGAGCGATCGCAGCCTCGCGAAAACTATTTTTCTTCTCGCCTTCAAAAGTTAGGTAATCATCGAAGCTGCGAGCAGGCACATACTTTGCCAACATACGAAGGAAGAATCGTTCCCCAGCTGCCCAGTGAACTTGACGGATTCGTGCCATATGCGGCCTTTGCTAGGGCCTTTGTCTTACATACACATAAGCAGGAGGGGCCGATGGTGCCTGAACGAGGGCCGGGTTGTCGCAAAAAGGTTGTGACTTGAGTTTTTCGGGCGTCTTGCTTACTGTAAACTTTGAGTAGTACTCAGCAAGAGTCAAATAATCAAAGTCAGCGCCTTGCGGACGACAAAAATAACGGAGAAGGGGGGAAAGAGATTCATCGAGTGCTTTCTTGGGTGAGTCTTCGTCTTCTGAATCGTAACAAATATCATCTTCATCGGGCAAATGGACATGCACGCACGTGACTCTTGGCTCGCTGACATTAACCCTAAACCCCATCATTCGAGTAAAAGCCTCTGATGCGCTGGAATCTTTCAATTTCGTTTCGTTTGTTTTTTCGAGAAATCTTTGCCTTCACAAAGTCTGGCCCTTTACACATGTACTTTCGTATGTACTTAACAATCTTGACGCTCCCCGCCCACTCCACATTGATGTGTGTATCGTACTTTAGTGACAAAAACCAGTTGTAGGGAACGACCCATCGATCCTTCTCGTTAAGGCGACGATACAGAGGATACCCTCGTTCATCAAAGGCAGAATATGTGCGCGTTGGAAAAGGATACTGTTTGTCACATCGAAAGGAGGGGGATTCGCGCTCGAGCGGAGACATGCACTTTCTGGGCGTCGAAACAGTATCCTTCAATATGCCGGTGTTTCATAGACAAAGAAATATGTCGTTCTAATCGATGCAAGTTGCACATGCATTCCCCCGAATCAGGATCCTTGCATTTTCCTGAACATACTCCATCAACCTTCGGATGCTGTGCGAGAATTCGCAAGTCAAGAGCTTGAACTGGATGTTCTTTTTCCAACGAATCCATGCGTATGCATATATAGGCATGTGGGATTCCTCTCTTTTGAAATTCATTAACGTACAAAATATATGCAGACTTTCCTCCAAACACGTTGCCTGAACGAAGATCTTTCAGCAAGGCGCTCAGTTTTTGCTGAAACACACGGACTGTGATGTCTGCCCTTTCAGCTGCTTTTTGTCCCACAGCCCCGTCTTCCTTAATTGCCTCATCAATTTCCTTCCATTTCTCGTTAGCAGTAAAAGTAATCCAAAACGTCGGTTTGCCCCCCCATTCAATCACAGCCATTCCGTCGTCAATCAGCTTTTGCATGTGGGCAGCAGAACCAGGTACAGACGCCGGAAGCAACCATTCTCTTCCCACTTGACCTACTTCCTGATCTGCCCTACCTCCCAACCCTGCTTCCTTATTTTGATTCGCTTTGCCTCGCAACACCCCCCGACGTGCAATTCGATTTCCCCCTCGGTAGTTCCTCATTTTCTGTTGCATGGCGTCCGTGTAATAGTAGCCACACCTGTTTGCCTGCCATCATGCGAAATTGTCGAACACCCATTCTTAAGCAAGCCGGCCAGCCAGATGAAGGCGACGTTGCTGAAAGATCGATGACTTTACGTACTGAAAAAGTGTAAAAACATTTTTTAGGTCGCGGGTTTTCGGCAAATCTTCCTGCTTTCGCTTGCTGTCTTCTCGAGCGTTTCTTTTCCTATCTGCAGCGAGTTGTCGTCTGAGAGGACGACTTGCAGTTTTTTCCATTTGCTTCTCCTCAAGGTCGTGCCACCACCCACCCACGCCCATTTCAAACAACAAAGGATATTGAGCCGATTCGTACAGTCTTGAATATTCACTGACAAATCGTTTGCCCTTATCGTGAGTGTCTGCCTGATCTGATTGCTCCGTCGTTTCGGGTGAATTGTTTTGATCATTCCAATTTTGCTTCGATCGGACGGCTTTTTTTCTTTTCTTTTCGGTTCGTGTCTGTTTAGCACTCTTTCTGTGGTGTGACGCCTCATTTGGATTCATTCCTTTAGGGGTTTCTTTCAGAAGCATGAGTGCATACCGCGGCGGAGGATTATCGGTGCTTTCATGTCTGTAAATTGCAGCAATTTCGTTAGGGTCGGCCGGACGTGTATTCTTCATGAAAGAGAGACCAATCACACTATCGTCTTTCGAACAGGAAGAAGACGGATCGGAGAGCAGACGGAATCGCTCGATAAGCGGATGTCGCATGCAGACTAAATATGCACGAAAATCAGTTGCCAAAAGCCCTGCGCCTGTATACTCAAGCAAATCTTTTGTTTCCGGAAAGAAGCCGTCATGACACCAGTACTGTGTGGGACCGGTTTGATCGAGTGGAACAGATAAGTGGTAGGTCCTTCCGTGCAAATGGACATTCCCACCTTTTACTTCCTTCATTCCCTCCCCCCCTTCATTTTTGGAAGGCTTGGTGCCCAGAACAGAAAACGAGACAGAGGAGTTGATCACACGGGAATGACGTGAAACGCTGGGACGTTTCAGGAAGGTCTCGTACTCAGGAGACAGAGGAGGCCACAGTTCGTCGCTGAGAACAAATTTTCCGTTTTGACAACAAAGTGTGTTTTCACTTTTCCATTTTAACGTGCCACAGTGGGGACACTGAATTCTCTGGCCACAGTCATGAGGGCGAACGAGGGGTGCATTAAATATATATTCCCATGGATCGACACCCCTTGGAATGTATCCCTTTCCTTTAATACCGTCCGTCTCTGCAGAATGTGTCTCATTGAATTCTGTATTAATTGGAGTTTGCTTATTGCTTCTCTTTCTTTGGTTTTGTATTTTGCCTTTCAGGATTTTGTTGTTCTCTTTGTTGGACTCACTTGCAGAGCTGCCAGAATCAGACTCGTCTTTCTCGGACACGGAGTCCTGTTCATCCTCAGCCTGACCGGTAATCTCCTCTTCCATCGGACTGAAATTCACTTCTTGTAGAGTCGGCTTCAAATCCCTCAAGGGTTTGAACTCAGTTGCCGACGAGCCTTCCTCTAGTGGCAAAAAGCGGTTCGAAAGCGCGAGAGTGGCTTTCTTTGGAGCTAGGACAGGGAACGTCTGTCCAGCAACCTTCGCACATGTGTCTGTCTTGTTGACTGTCGACTTTCTCTCACGAGCAGAGTTATCTGCATAGCAATTCCGATACAGTGGAATGCATGAGTGTCTGTTTGATCGCAAGAGTTCTTATCAGAACAGAAATTCATGGAATGCTTTGAAGAGGGCAGCAAGGTTCCAAAAGGTTGGACAGAAAAGCAAAGTCCAGAAACATAAATCGATGAGTCTAGGCTCCGCACACTGACCCTTCCGCACTCGTGGCTGCTTGTGCCAGGATGATCTGTCGGTGCTGTCACGTTTATTGAATGGAGAGTCGGTCGACCCTGCACACACAGGACAACCACACCCACAGAGGCATACGTTAACCATCGTTCGCACACACACGGACACACATTCATACACACACACACACACACACACACACACACATACACACACACACACACACACACACACACACATACACACACACACACACACACACACACACACACATACACACACACACACATACATAAATATACACGCATACAGAAACGCATTCATACACGAGTGCGGTGATCAAAATATGATACGAAAAGTAAGCGACGAGGTGCGGATTACTGTTGAAGATGTAATTCATCTGTAGTATATGGATTGATCCATTCCGTACTTTCAGGATAATACACACAGTTGTCCATTCGCTTTCGACACATCTGGACAAACAAAGATGACGGAGCGAGCAATTGATTGAGGCGCATGAAGAGAATGATATTGATTGAAGAAAACATACCTGAACGTTTTTCTGACGGATTTAAACGCCTTTTTAGGGAAGCACGAGACCGCTGTTCCGCTGTCGTAGTGTCGTTGAACTTTGAGGCTTCTGCAAGACGAAGAGCAATATACGGACGGTGACCCGGACAACCAAAACAGGCGCCGTGCAGGTTGCCTGACACATTGTTTCATATACACTTGTAGGGAGCATTAGAAATGTACACAGAATAAGAGAGGCAAACTTTTAGCAGAGACGCTTTCATCAGAGAGCTTCACTGACCGATCGTGGCGATGGCCTTCCGTTTGACCGGTGAGTGTCGCACTGCCGGAGGGAAGGACGATTTCCAATCTTCTGCATGTAGGAAGAGAGAAAAGGCATGTACAGACGAAGCTAATTTATTCAATCATGCCGCGAATATGCATAAGCGCTTCAAAGATACAGTCTTGGAGAAGGTGAAAAACAGATGAACACCAACCTGTATGTCGGGCTGGCGTTGAAGTTCCCTCGTTTCGTCTAATCGAGCAGCCTTCAAAGGTGGAAATTCAGCGTCCATGTCTGCAATTTTGTATTCATGAAAAAAGCGATGATAATATCAATGTATTGTGTTGTGGCAGACGCTCAAGCAAAGCCCTTGATGTACACCGCTTTCAACTTCCATTCGCAGTGGTGCTGTCGAGATTAAACCAACATGCATGAGGCGTACACAGGCAAAATTACACAAATAGATGGTATTGTCAATGCATATACTAGGTGACGAAGGATTGCTGACCGTTGCCAAAGCGGGAAGAAATCGACTCCAAATGCACGCTGTTCCATGCGGGACTCTTCGATCGCGACAGACATCCTACGGTGTCGTCAGTAAAGGCTTCCTTGTCTGTGCAAACAAAGTCTGCCTTCTCCTCCTCCGTGCAGGGAATCAACAAACTGTAGTGTACGTCTTTTAGTAGTAGACATATGTGATCGGAGGCGGCGGCGGGACCTGGGAGATTGTTGGGGACAGGAATAGATCTGTATCGACCTTTGAAAGCACCCAGTTCCTCATAATGGTAGATTTTGATGGGCTGCCTGAATACGTGTACAGCCGCTCCGACTTCGAAGTCTGACGCATAGGTTCCGGCTCGTCCTGGTACTGCGGCCATTCTCATTTTCGAAACATACGCTCTGACGTTTTGTATTCCATTTTCTTCAAGTACTCTTCGTCCCTCATTGGACAGCAAGTAGTCGCAGATGCGGAGTCGTATTTCGTAGGCACGAATTCCGAGCTTCATGCCGATGGCTGAAAAGAAGCAGTCCCCATCCTGCTCAGTGTGGCCTG
>JAHBMJ010001733.1:25000-26543 GCA_018398765.1 Chromera velia
AAGGAGATGGGATTCAAATACCCGATCTTGGCGTGTGCACAGTCGAATGTGGCGGTGGACAACCTTTTGGAAGGCTTGAGGGATCTGGACGTGCAGGCAGTGAGAGTGGGACAGCCTGTCAAGGTCGGTCTGTCGTCATCTGGCCTCCTTCTTTTCTTCCCCTCTCTCTTTCTCTCTTTCTTACCTACTTACTTTCTTTCTTTCTTTTTTTTTTTTTTTCTGTCGTCCCCAAAAAGGCAGACGTACTTTTTCTTGATTTTGTGATGCATGAAAAAGTTTTCGATACACCTCGGTCCCCTAGAGGCAGAGGTGTGTGTGTGTGTGTGTGTGTGTTTTGTTGCGTACCCAGATCTCGGAAGGGCGAGGCGGTGCAGACTTTCAAGAGATTTCGTTGGTCACTTGTTCTTTTTGCTTGTTTTGTTCCTTGCTTCCTTCCTGCTTGCGTTCAGGTGCGGGACAGTCTCCGGGACGCCACAGTGGATGCGGAGATGCGGTCAATGGACGGTTGGTCTGAGCTCTGTTCTCTTGAGAACGACCTGGAGAGGAAGAGACGCAGCGAGAAGAAAATGAATGGAGGATACGAACGTCAGCTGAACGAGAAACTCCGAAATATCAAGAAGGGCATCATCAAGGGCGTGTTGAAGAAGGCGGAGGTTATCTGTGCAACGTGCACAGGTGCAGGGGCAGAGCAGCTCTTGGGGTTTTCCTTCCCGATCGTTGTGTTGGACGAGGCCACTCAGTGTGCAGAGCCTGAGAGTGTTATTCCTATCGCCAAGGGCTGCCGTCATCTCGTGCTGGTGGGTGATCACCATCAGCTCCCCCCCGTCTGTGTGTCCGAAGAGGCGGCCGCGAAGGGTCTGGGGACTTCTCTTTTTGACCGGCTGATGCGATTGAAGAGAGGAGACAAGCCTGCAGACGCACAGCCCCAGCAGCAGCAACAGTTCAGGAGGCCTAGAGGGAAGGCCTACTTCCCTCGGCCTGAGGTGGCAGGAGGAAGTCAGGAGGACAGGATCGTGCCTGCTGCCCTCTTGGGCATCCAGTACAGAATGCACTCCTCCATCTCTGCCTTCCCCTGTAAGCACTTCTACTGTGGGAAGCTGCTGGACGGGACCCCCGACGAGAAGCGCCCTCGCCCCATCTTCCCCTGGCCTGTGGAGGGGAATCAGGTCAGACACTAGACGCTGCATGTGCAAGAGGGAGGCAGTTGACGTGGAAAGGAATGTCGGTATTTGGATACAAGCATTTATGGGAGTCAGAATTAGCGTTCATTCAACGAACGTGGGCACTACCGGCTTCCTCTGTGAGCTTTCATTTCATTCTTTCGCCACGACCGTGCGCGTGGGGCTGGAAATACAAAAGCGGAAGAGGAGCTCTCTCTTCTTTAGGTGTCTTCTGGGGTTGCAACAAGGAAAGAAGGAAAGGAGAGAGAGCTCCCATTCGTTGCCTTTTCCTCTAGAGCATGGAGTCCTTTTTCATTTGCTTTTGCCTCTTGTTGCATCTTTCCAATGTCCCTGCTTCCTCTCTTCGTTTCCACCCCCCCCCC
>JAHBMJ010001734.1:0-2500 GCA_018398765.1 Chromera velia
GGCAGACAAATGCATGCACGGGCGGCCCCGGAAGGCAGTGCGAAAGTGGGCAAAGTATGGGTGAATCTGGTATATAAGAATCATTGCAACACTGAGACTGTGACTGCATGCATGCATGCATGAGTACGTATGGCTGCATGCGTGAAAGAGATGATCGGCAATACTACAACCGTTCCGGCGAGATCTTGGATTGCCGAATTTTGTTTCCCTCGGACTCCGCAGCTTACAGGGACTAGAAGAGCTTCGCCAAGATTTCACTTCTCCATTTCGGTGTTGAGGGACCAGCGAGGAACCACACTCTTGTTGAGAGTCTCTTTGACAACTGTTGTGCCGCCGTCGATCGAGTGTTGTTCGATGGATCGCTACAAAATACAACGACCCATTGGCAGGGGGGCAACAGCTGACGTTATGCAGGCAGTCGATAGGCAATCTGGACAGCCGGTCGCCCTCAAATTCATACGAAATGTGTTAAGAGACCGGATGGTTGCGAAGCAGGTGCTTCGAGAAGTTGAGATTATGAGAGGTCTTCCATACAACGAGAACCTGATGCAGATGGACGGCCTCTTCCTGTTGGACGAAACGAGCCTTGAGGGCAGAAAGACACTCACAGTGTCAGTCAGCTAGAGCTTTTCGATCGCTTATGCATGCAACTGCTGACTTCAGTTCCGTCTACCCCCTACATACGTGTGTACAACACATGCAGTGACCATTTCAAATTGTGCAACACGACCGTCTTTCCTTCTTTCAGGGTGATCGCGATGAAGCTGATGCCTTCAAGCCTTTGTGAGACACTCAGAAGCACTATCTTAACAACCGAGCAGTTCCAATTCTTCACCTACCAAATCCTCAGAGGCCTGAAGGTTATCCACGGCTCCGGAGTTCTACATAGAGACATAGTCAGTCACCTTGCAGTCCCCCAGCTGAAGCGGCCAGACGTGCTGGAAAGCGAGTTAGTTGAGAGAAAAACCACGAGGTGCTTGCTTGGCTGTGAAGTCAGTAACCAGTCAGGCAGACAGACAGTCAGGTACACAGACAAACAGACAGATGGGCGGTCCGGACGAGAGAGTCGTTGGACGGACCGAAAAAGAGAGGCTCAATGAAAGACACATTTGCAGTCAGGAGGGGGGAAGAGCGATACAGGGGTCAGACCCGGGAAACACAGTTGACTTAGAGGGGGGATCGGAAAGGAATCTTCAGTGACACAGGGGCACATGCACCGAAATGAGAATGTAGAGGAAGAGAGTGAGATCTTCACGAATGTGCATCTGCGCTTGATCTCTGCAGAAGCCCGGGAATCTTCTGATCACGCACAAAGGATGCGATCTGAAGATTTGTGACTTCGGGCTCAGCAGACAGATTCCGTCTGTGTCCGAGGGAGGGAAGGCGGCGTCCAAGCTGACTGACTACAAGCAGACAAGATGGTACCGTGCCCCCGAGATCTTGCATGGACGGGCGTACGGCCCTCCTTCAGACATTTGGGCTGTGGGATGTGTAGTGGGACAAATGATCGATGGCCGGCCCCTGTTTCCGGGGGAAAACACCGGCCGTCAGATCCAATTGGTAGATTCTTTTTGTCAGAAGACAGAGGAAGAGAGAAAAAAGTGGATGTTCTCCTAGGAAACTTGAATGGGGGGACATTACAGAGTCCGAGAAGGGGCAATGTGTGGATCTCCTCCTTTCTCTTCTCCATCCGGACCCATCCAAGCGACTTTCAGCATCCGACGCCCTTTGCCACCCTTTCGTCGGAAGATACCACATGTCGGAAGACGAACCCGAAGGCAAAGCCATCCCAGGTCTCAAGTTTGATCAAATCTCTATTGAACAAATTGAAGGTCGGTCAGAAGTTTGTCTCTGAGTCGATAGAAGAAAGCAATGCATCAATGTGTGACGCGGAAAATCTTCCCTTCGGGCCCGTGTTTTGCTGCATTTGCGCTGCGTGTTTCACAAAGTTGGTTTCACATCTGTTCTCTTTTTGTGTGACTGTTGCTTGCTCTGTTCATCAAACTTTCAATTCTTGACAACGCGGTGTCAGGCTGAAAGTAGTGTACTTTCCTGTCTTTTACTTGCAGAATCCTTGCGAGCAGCTTCTGCAAAAGTGCGTGAGCCTCCAGTTGTCCAAGCGGAATCCTCCCCAGAAACTCAGTCTGCTCAATCGCCGATAGACGATGCCGTGGCCGCAGCTCAACCTCTCGATAGGGTTGGATCCCTCCCTCAGGCTGCCCCGCCTGTTTTTGGAATTGCGCAGGATAAGGGCGCGAGCGAGGCAGGATGTGCAGAAAGCCGACAACAGGGAGAGAAGAGAAAAACTCTGTCCCCTCATACAAAGGTCAGCACTTCTCATCCCTTCCTTCGTCTGTTCGGCCGTCTGTCCTTTCCGACCGTTGTCTTTACTTCTTTTCTAGGTATCCGCTTTCTCCGTGTGTGCGTGTGTGTGTATGTGCTTGTGTGTGTGTGTGTGTGTGTGTGTGTGTGTGTCTGTGTGTCTGTGTGTGCATGTGTG
>JAHBMJ010001734.1:5000-26825 GCA_018398765.1 Chromera velia
GCCTTCCTGTGTCCCCCCAAATCGATGTTGAAGTCCGCTGCGCCTCCTTTGTGGTGCATGCAGGTAACGCTCGGGTGACGATTCAGTAGGTCTGTCCTGAGGAAGTGAGTGAAAGAACATCAGATGGCTTCACCTGCTTTCACAAATAGCTTTTTAAAAAGCTTTAAAGTACTAAACATTAACAAAAACAATGTACAGACTAGCAAATCAGTCTACATTTAAGTGAACAGACTCTGAATTTTAGAAAAAAATTTAAAGTAGGCCTTATACATCCTTACACACTATAAAAAATAGAAAAACAAATTTAAAAAACACATGAATTTTCAGTTTCTTTATGTTTTTTTATTTATCTAAACAAGAAAATATGTTTTTTTAATTAATAAAACACTCCCTGTAACCACTCTTTGCCGAAATTGCCGTTTGTGGGGGCGACCTTTATAAGACAAAACGGCGACAGTGCTTAAAGACACCAATAAATCACTTATCACTTATCACTAAAACAACAATTTAAACAATAATCGTTTCTAAGGTTGTTTAATTGTTTTTAAAATTGCTTATGATAGTGATAAAGAATCATAATATATTGGTAGGCCATTACATAAAGAAGTCGCTAGATTACTATATATATCTATATATTTTCCCCTGAATTTTTATTTTTTTTGTAGCTCTCTTCAAGTTTCAACAAAAACTCAAACAAAAAGCATATTCATTATCACCATACTGATTATTGCTAGGATATTATAAGGATTATATTATATGTGTATATGATTTAAATCAATTTGAATACTTTATCAGAATTTGTACTTAAACTATCATTAAAGTCATATATAAATTAAGAAACTTTTAAATGAAGCTAATGAGCTAGTTATAGCCTTTTTCACACTGCCAGTGCTACAGACCTAGTATTCAAAATACAAAAACAAGTCTAAAATTTCTAAGTCAGATTGTTTAAATTTTGTTTAAATTCCATTTGATGACTCGGATCTGAAACTTGATTTGCTATAAGTATAGGATTTCCATTTTTCTTTTCATTTGCCCTATTCTGGCAGGAATATAATACACACTCTAGCTGACTACAAGTAACGAGGAGAAAAGAAAGAGATTGGAGTAACAGGGGTAGTAGAGGAAGGGCAAACCCATCGGGTGACAAGCAGTAGAAACAACTGACCTTCATACCGTCTCCTCCTTCGATCGTAAACCCGACACGCCGCCCATGATGCAAAACGCTCTGCATACACCCAAGGAAGTATACAAGGTCCATTAGATAATAATAGTACAGAACAAAGCAAAGCAGACAAAAGAGGGAAGCAGGAGAAGCAACGGTTACCTTGCTGCACGAAGGGATTGATACAGTCTGAATGACTGACCTATATGACTGACCTTTGAAAAAAAGAACCGTCTATTCCTGTTTCGAAACAACGTGCACACAATTTCTGTAGTAAGAGTATATGAAGGGAGAGAGAAGTAAAGAAAGGAAGCTGGAAGGAGCGTGGACCTCCCAGCATGACCTCGCAAAGACAGAAACAAACTATGAACATTAAACCGACATTTACAAAGGCTATACAAAGGCCGCACATTTGTATGACCTCCCAGCTTTCCAATAACAACTGCGGCGCTGGTGACTGGGAGTGAATACTAAGTGACTAAGTATAGTACGTATGATATAACTAGCTCGTTAGCTAAAAAGCTTACTGCATGCATGGACAAAGACTATGCATGTTAAATTTTTTTCAACAAAATGAATAATAAAAACCTTGCGATCATTATTTTTCCACCAAAAACAAAACTTACGCCCCATACTAATTTATCGATTGCATACAAAAAAAACGTGCTAGTTGATTTTTTGAGCTCTGCACTAAAAACTGCACGCCAATAATCTATATTGTATAGAAAAATGCAGGGTTGCTTTTCTACTAAATTTCTGGTTAGTAACAGGTGTAGTCTACCGGCAATTGCTGGTAACCGATAATAGCCTCAGTCTACCTTCCTTTTACTGACAAAAAAATAATAGAAATTAGGGCAAAAAAAAAAACTTTGCCTGCGGCGCTAACAGATGCGGCATGCATGATAAAACCCTCAATCATCACGGTGACACCGTCAAAAACATGTTTTTAGGTGTTTATTGACATTTGAAAAGCCTATTAACAAAAAAAAGGAAAAATGAAATAAAATAAAAAAAAATAAATTTTATAATTTACTAATTTCAATTATTTTAACTGTTTCACCCCTATTAGGTCCTCTAAGTGACATAAAGTTCTAACAGCTCTGTTCAATAGCTACTCCTTTTTTCTTAACTCTGTTCTATCTCCTACTGTTCTGCTTCTCTGTATTAGGCCTTGAGCCGTCGTTTGAGAGCAATCAAAGTAAGGGACGGTAAAAGTCTACTTCTTTACTCCCTGGGCAAAAAATGAGGAGATAGTACGCAGAGGGCACTATGGACAAACCATCTGCTTCCAGTTGTATAATCTGCTTGCACACACCCAGCTAGGCTGTCTGTCCTACCCAACACAATTCTTGATAAGGCGATGAATTCATTTTATGTTGTTTTTATCTAACTTCCTAGTACTAAGCTATAACATAAAAACTTGGATTCTACCACCATCTTGCTTAGACTAGCTGTATTACAAACTGTATAATCAGTTTATATATGATCTCATATAGGCGATAGCTCTAGCACAGTAGTACTTCTTCAGACTATGCCACCTATGATTGATTGATTGACCTATAATGGAGTGTTAGTGACTGTTAGAATTCTGCCAAGTCTTTGCCGACTACCAGCAAACTCTGCCGGTAATTACCGGTTACCGGTAATGAAGCTTGTCTACCGCCAAAAAAATCGGCAACCCTGGAAAAATGATGATTGGGGTTTTATGAAAAAAAGCGTGCTAGTTGATTTTCTGAGCTTTGCACTAAAAAATGCGTCCGATTAATCTGTATTGTGTAGAAAAAAAGCGTGCTAGTTGATTTTTCAAGCTTTGCACCAAAAATAATGTAGAAAAAAGCAGGCTAGTTGATTTTCTGAGCTTTACAATAAAAAGCACGCCCCATTAATCTGTATATTATGTAGGAAAAAAAATGTGTTAGTTGATTTTCCGAGCTTTGCAATATAACCTGCACCCCAGTAATTGATTGTATAAAATAGTATTTGAAAATATATGCAAGTTGATTTTCCGAGCTTTGCATTAGAAATGATTAGAAACTGCACCCCATTAAAGTACAACTCTAGCTATGAGCTGTGACAGTCTCTTTGTTTGCATTCACTTTGGATACTGAGAGGGCAAGAAAGAAAAAAAAAAAGAAAGAAAAAGAGAAAGACAATGAGGGAATCAAAGAAGAAGACAGATGACAAAAAGCCTTAGAAAGATTCTGACTCTCTACCCCCCCTGTTTTGTTTGCTTGTCCCTCCTCATCACTCAATGTAAGTCAATGACTTGACTAACTTATTGTGAGAAAAATCAATGCAAGTGAATAGGTAATTTGAAACAATAAAAAAAAAAAAGGTGCCGTAAGGATAAGATTCTTTGGAAAAGAAAGGAAACGGAACAGAAAAGGAGAAAAAAAGGAAAAAAAAAGCTTGTTCTGTCAATTTGTACGAAAGAGCTTTGTCAGGAAATCGAATAGACTGCCCGGCCACCGTCGCACTTCGGTCCGTAACCCTTCAGTTTCTGGTTTCCGTGTTCTATCTCTCTTTGCTATATACATGTATGTCTTTCTGTGTTTCACCAAATTGATGTTAAAGTCTGGTCTGCTTCTTTTATTGTGCATGCAGATAATGTTCGGGTGTTGCTTCACTAGCCAGGTCTGTCCTCAGGATACCATTAAAGAGGGAGAAGACATCAAATAGCAAATTGAACAGATTGATCGAACAAATTTACTACTACTCTCTCACTGGAAGATTCAGTTGCATTATCAAATAACTTTTAAGAAAGACTATATATATAGTAATTAAACTAACTCCGGTGAGTCGACTCAGTCGAGTCAATTAGTCTATATTAAAGTGAACAGAGTCTGAATTTTAGAAAATGATTTAGAGGTCGCCTTGCGCCATTCAGTTTATTTTTTTTTTCATTTTTCTCTAGATTTTTCTAAACAACAAAACACCTTTTTAATAAAGAACTCCCTATAACTTAGTTTATTATATATTAAAACAACCGTCTAAACAACTTGAACAGCTAGTTGTTTAATCAATTCTCAAATTGTTTATGATATATAGCAAAATTTAAATATAGCAAGAATCACAAGAATCATGATGTATAAGCAGGCCATTAAATAAAACAATCACCAAATTACTATATGTTTCTGAGTATACAACCGTCCTAGATAACTGCACAACTTAATATGTACTTTTATTATTATTTTAATATTTTTTCAAAATTAATTTTCTTGTAGTGCAAGGCCTATAGGGCCTAGTATAGGCTATAGTTCTTTTAACAAAAACTAGAACAGAACTTGAAAGCGTATTCATTATCATGATTCTGGTTTAATATTACTATAGGATCATTACATGCGCACATACAATTTAAATCAATTTGAATGGTTCATTAGAAATTACACTTAAACTATTGTTAAAGATACACGTTAATGAACTTGAATGACGTCTATTTTAAATCAAGTACATTCAAAATGCACTCGCAAGTCTAAAATTTTCAAGTCAGATCGTTTAAATTTTGTTTGAATTCCATTTTAAATTTGATTTGCTATAATCGATCAGCATTTTCATTTTTTTTCTCATTTGCCCCATTCTCAGACTGGCAGGCATATGCTCAGTAAGGTGAAACCGCTTCAGTTTTGGCAATTGCGTTTTTCCCTCCGTGCAGTGAAAAGTTGTTTCAGTAGTTCCTTTGAGTTCTTGTTTCTTTAAAATTCCCTGAGAAATTTCCCTCCTTTGCTCTATCTAGTATCTTGCGTGCAAGCCCGGGACCTATACCCGGGGGGGCCTTCGAGCGCCGGTCTTGCCTTTGAGAGAACCGTTCGATCACGCACGGTCTTTCAGAGCTTTCTGATGATTGCGCTGTCTCTCTCTGCTCCCTCTCCCTGCTCCCCCTTCCTGCTTGTCGTCTGCTTTAATTCTCCTGACTCCGTGCGAAACCGCTAACGGTACATGCAGCCAGCAACAGCGGGACGCCCAACACCCCCTGCCTGGAGTGAATGAGGGGGGTACAGGAGGTGCTGGTGCTGCATTGGCTGTGGCTGCCTGTTCTGCTGCTGCTGCTGTTGTGGTGGAACGGCAGAAGAGGGAAGGAGTGTGTGCCAAGCGGGAGGGAGAGCAGCCGTCGCATGTGCAGCCTTCAGAGGAAGTGCGGATGGAGGTTTTGCATACCCAGCGCCCATCTTCGCAGTCTGCGTTTGTTGCTGCTGTTGCTGTGGCTGTGCTTTGTGCTGGTATTGATACGGGTGCTGTGAGATCCCGGGGGGGGATAGACGCTTCACGAGAGCATTGGACATTGGAGGAACTGCTGGCGTGGTGGTCAAGTTGAGCGAGCTTCGAGAATGAGGCAGGATTGCATGGGGGGGCATCTGCATGGCTGTCTGCGGCTGGGGGTGAGGAGGATGCGGATGAGGGAAGGAAATTCTTGGGCCTCGGTGAGGGGGGGAGAAATGCACAGTGACAAGGGGGCCATTTGCATTTGAGAGTAGAGGGCCGTGAGGGCCTGGTTGGTTCATGTTGGTATTGACTGCCTCTGACTTGAAGGCAAATGCGGGAGGAATGAGAGCAGTGGGAGGGAGCGAAGAGGGCGCATGAGTCTGTCCAGACGACGGATCTGCCTTCTCATTTTCTTTTTTGCCCCCCTTCCCTGATCCCCTGTCTTCCTGGCGACACGGAGTCTGGTGAGTACTGGTCTGGCGGGCAGCTTTTGGAGTTCTATTCTTCTGTTCGAATTGGGCAATGCAACGATTGAGGGGGTCTGACCCTTCGGGCTTGGAAGTGAGAGACGTCTTCTTGTTCCGCTTGTCTGTATTGAGGGGGATTCCAGCGGCACAAGGGCCTCTTGCAAACTCTTGTCGATCTCTCAGTAGACTCTCCAAGGCAGACGCGAGAAATGCAGGCACAGGTGTGAGCGCTCTCGAGCCTCTGTTCCTAGACTCGGAGCGTGATGGGGCTGTTTGCTGCTGTTGTGCGACCAGGGGGGCGACTGCTGTGCCTCTCTCTCTCTCTGTGCCAGAAGCATGCGTGTCACCCTTACCCTTTGCAACAGCCATGCGACGACGGTGCTGTTCCTCTGCACGAGCAGCCCGGACATTCGCGGCCTTTCGTGCGTTTGCCTTGTTGGGCGGGGAGATCAAAGCTCGGAGACCTTGAGAGCACCTTGGAAGTTCTCCAGAGAGAGGGGAGACGTTGACAGGGTTTGCATGCTGTTGGGTTCTGCCTGTGGGAGTGTTGCGCTTGGCAGTGGCGGGGGTTCTCGAACCTGCTGATCTCGCTACGTGCTCCCTCGGTGGTGTGAGGAGACGATTTTTGAACATGTCAATGGGGGTTGGAGTGTCGTTTCTCTCAGACTCCATTCGGTTGTGGTTCTGTTTGGTGTTGTCGATCCTGGAGAAGGTAAAGGGAGGAGAGACGGCTCTGGAAATGAGCGGAGGTCGAGGACGGGGGGGGTTCTCTTCCAGCAACCTTGAGGCAGAGGCAGAACGGGTGTGTATCTGCAGTCTGTTGGAAAGTTTGTTCGGAGCATTTCCAGATGGCACCGCAGAAAATCGAGCTGGGGTTGCTTGGAGCCTGCCCTGTCTTCCTGGCGGCGTGGTCTCTCTTTCTCTCTGGTGTCTCTTCGCGGAAGAGGAGACGTTCCCTTGAGGAGTCTGGCTGGCAGTGTGGGGGGTTTGTGCGAGAGCGGACGGGATGGTTGCCCTGTTCGGAGTAGAGGGAGAGCTTCGCGTCTCCACTCTGCCTGTTAGGTTTTGGCTGAAGGTTGAGAAGGTGAATCGAGGCTGCTTGTGTGGGGTCTGGTTTGTGTGGGGAGCGATCTCGTTGGTCATTTGCTGTTGCGGTCGCTGCAAAAAGCATGGGGGAAAGGGCGCCGAGGTAGTCAAAAAACATATGCTCTTAGGCATGTGCATAAAAGGGAGAATTGTTTTCTTTCATCCTCCATCCCCTTCTGATTTTTCATCCTTTCTTAGAGGCAAATCTGTTGACAGATTTCCGGGAAAGCAAAAAACAAAAGAAACAAAAGCGAAAGAGAAAGCGATTCACGGAGGAAATCAGGGACCTGTGAGAGACGAAATGAGGGAGAGAAGACTCCCAACTCATAGTTTGGAAACAGTGAAACAAGACGAGGTCAACCTTCTCTAGACAGACTCACTCCTCCCCTAAGGAGAAATTCAAAGAAACTGACCGAAACTTTCCACACAGGTCCAATGACACTTCCATGGGGGTGCATCTGAATCCCCGTGTGTGTGTGGTTCAGCGGCTGCTGTGGGTGTACGATGTTGGTTTCCCTGTGTTGTCTGGCTGGAGTGAAGTCATAGGTAGTCCTCATCGGAATTCCAGTCTGGTAACCAGGAGCATTGGGAGCTGATGAACGTACCGATGCATTTTCAGGGGTGGCCGGATTGGAGTTCAGTTGTGCAAACGGGGGCTGAGACGGCAGTCCTTCGTTGGTGTCGAGGGAAAGAGAAGGGAAACTGCGGGACCGAGACTTTGCCATGGAAGCGCCCCCCCGTGGAGCGGGACCACAGGGATGATTTTGAGGGGGGCCTCCAATCGGCTTTTCCTTCTTTTGTGGCGGCTCGGTTTTCCCTCCTGCCCCTCCTTCACCTGCGGATGCTGCTACCGGCATTTGTGAGAAACGGAAGGAGACCTTTCCTTTCCTTTGAATTTTGTCATCAGCTCTTCTCAACCCTCCAATTCTGCATGGCACATCTGATACCTTTCCTTGACTTCCATGTGTGTCTCTCTCTTTCTCTTTCTTGATTCCTGACGGGCCCTCCTTCTCCTTCTCCTTCTCCTTCTCCTTTTTCATCGGGCTCTTTGACTTTCCCTGAGCGCATCCTCGTGCTGCAGCTCCTGTTTGATTATGCTGTCTCTGCTCGGCTCTCCATCGGGCTCTCCGCTCTTCTACCCGAAGTCGGACATTCGCGTTCAAAGTCTTGCCTGCTGCTGGCGGGACATCCTCTTTTGGTTTTTTGCCTCCCTCAATAGCCCCATCTGCTAGAGTCTGCATCCGATCCCCCCCCTTTTTCAGGACTTGCAAGAGAGACTGGGGAGGAACAAAGGGGTCCTGTCCTCCAGGGCTCTCTGCTTCGGCTGCTGCTGCTGCCTTCTTTGCCGCTTCTTTTGCCTCCCGTCTCCTGGGCAGATTACCTGGGGGGCCTAGAAGACCCCCCTGTGTGCGAGCGTTGGCTCCACTGCCCCCTTTGGGCTTTTGTGTCCCTTTTTTGACAGTCTGCTTTCGGGCTCTCTGCCCTCCCGTCTGCGAGATATTCCCCTTGTTCGTTCGTTCACCTGCTGTCTGTTCGTGAGAAGAAGAGAGCGAATCTTTTGTGTCCAGAGGCGCTGCTCTGTCAGCAGATGACGAAGAAGAAGAGGGGGCGTCTGCGGGTGTTCCCTGGACATCCCCCCTCATGACCCCAGAAAGACCTTTCTCAGGAGTCCCCACACCCCCATTAATGATGCCCCCTCCCCCCCTTTTTCTACTGGAGGAGAGAGGAAACGCAACTTGGGGAGCAGGACTGGAAGCCCCAGAAACCAGAGGCGACTCTTCGGCAATCGGCCCGAATCCGTCGAGTACAGCCAGGCCGTTTCGAGAAGGGGACGTAGAGTCAAGGTAAGCAGGGAAGTTGACGCCTAATCGACAGGCGGTGGCTGTTGCTGAGGGTGTGGGGGTGTGTTTTGCAACTTGTTGCGACAGGGTGAGAGGGGCAGAAGACGAGCCGTCCCCCCCCTCTGTGTCGGCATCCTTCTCGTTGCACGGAGGAGAATTGCTGCTATTCACCCTTGCAAGCTGCTGGGGCGGGACGAAGGCGTAGAAATCGGGGGGACTCATCAGTTGAGCCTGAAGATACCGGACACTCCTTCTGCGACTGCTCACCTGCATGCAGCCAAAAAAAGAATGAAGGGACTTTTAAAGGGTCTGAGGAAGACTTGTGGACATAAAACAATCTGTCAGCCAGACGATGAACAAGACTTGTTTTTTTCTTCCCTCCTTACTTTCTTGCTTCGTACATTTTCTTTCCTTTTCCCTCCCCCCCTTCCTTCCAGCCTCCCTTCCTCCTTCCATTTCTTTTCATCTATAGAGGCGGTCAGTCGATTGAGGAAGGATTTGGAAGGAGTTTGCGATACCTCCTGACTGACTGACCGACCGTGGAGGCTGTCCCAAGACTTCGGCCCCCCTGAGGGTCTCCTGGCGATGCGGGCAGAGCACCCAGGGCTGAAGAGGAAGAAGAGGAGCGACTCGACGAAGTGGCGTTGGAGACGGACATCGAATCGTTCGGTTGATTGGCTTTCTCTTTCTCTCCCGTCTCCCCCTTTTGGTTCTCTCTCTCAAGTGATTCCAGTTGAGTCGCCAGGGTGCTGTTATATTCACACCGAACGGCCTCCTCAACAGACGCTCTGTGGGTGGCACACGACAGAGCTCTGAGGAAGCCCTTGAAGAATTTGCACCACAGGATGCTTTCTCGAACCTGCAGGCAGACAGGGGAGGGGAGGGATGAACAATTTGTGGTGAGTCAGTCCCATCAGTAAGGACGGACTGGAGATGGAGGGAGGGAGGGAGGGAGGCATCCGAGATTACAAGCAAGACCGGGACCTGAGATCGACCTTCCTTGGAAGGCTGCCCTGCTGACCTCCTTGTCATCTCCTGATCGCAGTTTGAGGTTGAGAATCGGAACTATGTTCATTCTGCATGCAAACAGAGAGAGAGCTCAGAGATATAACTAACTGCATAGGAGAACTGGCGGAAGAAAAGTGAATTCACTGAGAAGAGTCGGAAACGAGAAGTGACAAACCATCGTAGAAACAGAGTCGGAGGATAAAAGATGGCAAAGAGGGGCAAAAAGAAGGCAAAAGCACACACACACACACACACACACACACACGGTAGAGAGGCAGATAGAGTCCGAGACTAAGGTTGGATAGATTAGGGAGAAACAGACCTGGGCACGACACCCGATACCGCGCGGACTAACAGCCGGTGTGCTGGGGTGTGCTATGCATACACGAACCCTCAAGCGTAAGGAAACACACACACACACACACACACCGCGATAGAGAGAGGCAGAGCGATGCAGCGGCTGGCGGGAGAGAAAGAGCCAATGTCGACTCACGTGTTGGGGCACGAGAAAATTGGTTTGAGGAGTTTAGAGAGCACCGAGTCTTCATAGGAGATTTCCTCTCCCAGAGGAGACCAGACTCCCCTACTCTTCCAGTAAGCCAAAGAGGAGAAGACAGAATTTCGACACTCTTCGTCGAGTTCGTCCAATTCGGGGAGCACGGGAAAGTGGACGATCTGAAAACAACCAGGGGAAGAAAATACAACTTTATTTGACTCTGTATCATAAAAGTCATTTGTAGACTTTGCTCTCTCGCGAAACTTTGCAGGAAACCTCAAAACCTGAGATCAAAACCAGAGTAGATTTGTCTGTACGCTCTCATCCCTACCATCACACAAACAGGCCGGGTGAACGGATGATACACGAAGTTGCGCAAGTCCGTTGTTTCACCTTAGTTGCCGAAGGTTAGACGTCTCTTTCCTTTGCAAAATCACACCTCTGTACCGAACCGTCTCGTCTTTGCCACAGTCTCTTTCTCTTCCTAGCAAATTGCACTCTGAGCGTTCCAGTCTGCAGGCTCACCTGAGAGATGATCAACCGGAGTGCCTGCAGAGAGTCCGAAATCGCTTGGCTGACGGGGTCACTCGGGGCACCTGCAGAGCTAAGTGCCATGGCAGTGGCGACGTCGACAAAAGACAATGCTGCCCTCTGTCCCGTTGCTCTCTTTGTGACAACCACCGAGAGCATCGAGTGCCCTCTTGATGTTCTCGAATTTGTCGGAAGTGACTCCACGCTTCTCTGGCTGAGGCTGCAACGGAGAAGGGAGAGCGCCTCTGTCTCGCTTGAGACCTGGGTTCTCGACAGACCGTTCACTGAGAACAAACCGAATCTGCAGACAGGCAGGAAGGAAATGCATAAACAAGGCTGGTGTAAACACGGAAAGCAAAGAGTGGAGGTCTAAGAAGTTATGGCGAAGAAAATCGCTTCTGACCAAAAAAAGAGTATCTGCCATTTTTCATGTTCGATCTTGTCCTTTTCATATCTTCCCTCCCCTCCCCCCCCGCCTTGCTTTTCGTCCACTCCTTCCTCACCTGTCCTTGACAACAGCGAGTTGCCGTCTTGCTTCTGGAGCCTTCAGAAGATCAATCACAGAACCCCCTAGCACCTCGAGGAACACCATCTCGACCAGAAAGGGACACTCACCAACAGACTCCCCCACCCCGACTCCTCTGCCGAGACTGGTCGAGGATGCCGTGCCGAAATGGGAGAGCGCACACCCTGGATTGCTGCTGTTGTTGTTGTTCGTGCCATAATCGCCCCCCCATCCCCCTTTTCCCTCTCCCCCCCCTTCTTTCTTTCCAAAGACGGCCTCCCCTTCCCCCCTGAGGACCTCACGAAAAAGATGGGACAACGCCTGAGAGGCCACGCCTCCGTCTGAAGAACCAGAAAGATCTGCTGAGAGGTCACCTGACAAAGACAGACCGGCAGACACGGATGCAGGCAGACAGCCAGAAGAAGAAAGGGCTTGTTCGGAATCGCACAGATCGTTCACCTTTACTTTACGCAAAGGAGAATGGCAAAAAGGTTTCCTCCAGACTAACGGGAAAAAGGACGAAAGTAAAAGACAAAAGTAAAAGACAAAGTGAAAGAACAACGCATCCTACACATACAGAAAACAAAGAAAAAGCCCGCAACGGAGAAAAAGCGGCAGACTCAACGGCAGCGAGCAAAAGGACCATGAACTGTCGACAGCGGGTCGTTGCATCCACCGTGCATCACCATGGAGCTGCGTACATGGACAATGACTGCAACGATAAGGCGATGTGAGTGAAAACGAAACGGTTAATTCTTTTGCGAAGATTCGTTGGAGAGGCAGGCCAGTTGTGCCCTAGCTGTCGACAGACTCACGAACCGAAGAGAGTATGAGACTTTCCGGTCCCAGTGCCCCCCAGTGTCACGAAGACGCTGCTCTTCTGCGCTTCCACCACGGCGGCCACGCAGGGTGCCCCCACTGTCGCGAAGAAATCGGAACGTTGTGCCCCTGCAGACAGACAGACAGGCAGACAGACAAAGAGGCAGACAAAGAGGCAGACAGACACACTGAGAACATGAATTGGGGGTCATCTGGCATCAAATCACACACCCAACGTCCGTGGAGCATTTGACGGGCTCAAAGGACGATTCAGGCGTGCACAAATGCAGGGAGCGGGACGGAAACTCACAAACATTGTTGAAACTGAACGCTATATATGTCCCAGAGTCAAACAGCTTCAAAAGATTTGTGCAAGTGCCAAAAAAGTGCAGAGGTCGAGAGAAAAGAGGAAACCTACTGGTCGAATGAAACATCACGTGGTGCATAGCGTGGTTCAGTCGAAGAGACCGATTGGGATGGACAGAAATACAATGAAAGGATGGTGCACGTGTGTTGTATGTTGAAAAGGTTTCCCTCTTCAGAGAAATATAAAATTGCATGCAGTTGTGCTCAACATATATACATACCTGTGACCCTGTGATCTGTAAGGCTGGATGGATTCATTTGTACTTTTAACTTACCAGGAGCGAAAACATGGTCATACTCAAAAGTCTGTTTTTCGGTCTCTGCCTGGAGCTTTGCGCTTTTGCTGAGACGACTGTTCTTTCTCGTGTTTGCAGGCACCGTCTGTTCTCCCTCTGACGTCTTCAGAACGTTGCCATCAATAAAAATGCTCGCTTGGTGTCTTTGTCGTCGGCCTTTGGTTGCTGCAAATACCAAAAGACCAACAGGACAGTCGCATACTCAAGAGAGGTTTGCATTCATATATTTGTATGTGTGCTCTGAACAACACATCGCTATTCACTGTTCCTATTGCCTACCGTTGGACGACAGCACCGACTCCGGATGGAATACGCAGACGTTCTTGCTCAAATCTGCGGTGGAGGGCTTTACCTCACTTGGTATGATCGGAACAACGTTGTACATGGACATTCTGGCTGTACTTGGCAGAGATCAAGAACGAATCGATGACTGTGGCGTTTCACACGTGTCGCCACAAGTCCAAAGAAATTGGCAGGTATGTGTAAGTGGCTACGCTGTTGGCGGAGTACTTCTGTTATCTGTAGAGCTGGTTTGGCTATGACAGGCACTGATGTGTAAGATAACAAAGGAAGTCGCACGCACTAGGTCAAGAAATCGATCGACACGTATATATATATATGTATACATCTTCGTATATACGTACGGGATACACCCAACCAGTTGGGTGAGTGCCTCGGGGGGCCATTTAGGGGGTCGGCCATAATTTGATTGCATGATGAAAACCATCAGGGGCTTGGGCATGTCTTGCCTGCAATGCATGCATGGGCAAATGGCGGGGGCCACGGCAACGTGCGCAAAATATGCTTTTCGGGACCGCGCATGAACAGATATGCAATCAACTCCGTGCGAGTTACTTGAGGGGCACGTATCATGAAGAGCGCAGTATATAATACTATAATGCGATCGCGGCTCCGTGCGAGTTGCTTGAGGGGCACATTTTGGAATTTGGGCGACAACGGAGACAGAACCGAATCCCCCCCCCAAAAAATGAAAAAATGCGTTATGCGGATGCGTGCGATCTCAGGGCCTCTCGGCTGATCTCAGCAGAGCTGAGCTGCCCCCCGAGGCGATATGTATACAACTTTCTGATTCATTATATATCTGTTATAATCCCGTCTAAAATAAAAATGTAAGGAATGCCGAGCTAAATGGGGGCCCGGAAGGCGCAAAATCCCAGAAAATGTGAGGTGTTCCATGGATGGTGCCGCGCGCGTTGCACAGCCCGTGCCGCCCGTCTACACGCACGTCATGGGGGTTGCAGGTGCCGCCGGGTAAGTGAGTTCCTGCGATGGCGGACGCACTTACGCATGTACTCACTTGACTCAGCGCGCAATGCGCGCGAACTGACTTGTTTTATTTTTTTTTTTCATTAATTAATTTCATACAAGTTTGTTCGCGCGATGAAAAGTTTTTGAAAAGTTTTGTCATGCATGCAAGCGTTACTGTATATACGCCAACATCAATTAACATTGCATGTACGCGCATGCATGCAAGAAGGTCAGACATGCAGACATGTATATACATGCAGTCCATGCAACATGCATTCATGTGCACTGCGAAAAGCAGCTCCGACTTTTCGTCCTCTTCAATGCCATGTAGCATGTAGTAGCATGTCTGACACGACCTTTTCTGAGGACAGAATCAACAAGTCTTTTCCTTTCACTTTTCCCTTTCAAAGCTTCCTCGTTTCTCTTCTAAAAACGCTCACTGCGAGAAGAGTTGTTAAACACCAGTTGTGCACGAGTGTGTCCACCTTTCCCTCCTTCAGCCGACTAAACAAGCAAGCCAGTCAGTCATGGTCAACTGTAAGATCGCATCCTCTTACAGGACAGCAACAGTCTTTTGCTTTCTGCTCTGGCTGTATTCTGCCCAGGCATTCAGCGTGGTCACCGTCAACTCACTCGCACAAACAAGTTGCCAGGCCAAACCAACGGGCATGCCCAGCTTCACGCAGAACGACATCAACAATAAGAAAGGATGGCTCCTGACGATGCTGACCGAACAGATCGCCAACAAGAACATTGACTTCGCCACAGTGCAGGTGAGTGTTTGTGCAGCCAGCGACACGTACGCAGACTAACAAGGTCTTCTTCGTGAGAAAGAAAAGACGATCAAAGACTTATAAAACGTTCAATGACTCTCTCACGTATCGTTGCTGCAGGAAGTCGACGCAGCTCCAGGGAGCGGCAAGAGCAATAAAGACTCCTCCATTGACGACGTCATGGCCTGGGCCGAGGATGAGGAATACATCGCCATCCACACACAGCCCAACCCTAACGCCAAACCCTCAGACAAGGCTCCCAATGACGTCGCATTTGTCCTCCTGAAGAAGAGCTCCTTCCCCGACGCCACAGTCAACTCTTGCACCTTCAGAAGCGATAAGGAGACCGGCCACCTATCCAAATGGTTGTGGTGTGAAGGTCTGAAGATTCAAGGCGGCCAGCCAATCAACGTCCTGGCGGGACACGCGCCCTCCTCCGGCCCCGATTTCAATAACGCCGAATTCCAAGAGAGGTTGAAGGCCGCCACGATGATTGTTGGGGACATGAACATGGACGCCTCAGGTCTCAAGGCAGGCACGTCAAGCGTCAATGCCGGTGACCTGACCGTCTATCCCGATGCAGACAGTGGTTTGGTGACCACGGCAAAAGACGCTTTCAAGTACAGAAAGCTCTCCCAAGCCATGGAGAATACCCACGGCTTTCAGAACGCCGTAGCGGATGACTCCGGGGAGACCACTTGCACAGACATCCAGTGCAAACCGAAACAGCAGCAGCAGGAGGATACGGAATCCGATCAGCAGGACGATGAACCTTGCTGTGACCTCACTAACGAGAAGCACCCTTACATGGTTACCATCGACGGGACCCTTCAGAACGACAAGAATGTCTGCAAATACGCGTCCCGCATTTGTGCGTTGGCTGACAAGAAGAACAAGGCAGAGCTCAAGATGTTGGCAGGGTCCGATGGTGACACCACCGACAGGCTTCGTGAGTTTGTTGACAAGATCGATCTGAAGAGTCTGTACACAAGCATCGGGTGTGCCGACACAGACTGCGGCTCCCTTTCCCAAGACAACCTCCTTGATCATATGCAGAGAACACTCATGCAAGAGGATCTCGTTGCCATCAAGGCGCCCCTGTCTTTTGAAACGAAATCAACGCCCTATGTCTACCCCCTTGAAATGACCACTGCCGCTATTCTGAAAGAAAACGACAACGGACAAACGAAACAACAAGCACAGGCAAGAGGATTCCCCACGGGGGCCTGGCCCTCTGACCACTTTCTTGTTGCAGTCGAAATTGTCGTACCTGAAGAAGAGACGAGGGCAGAGATAGACAAGATGGATGATGAGATGCAAAACACAGACGACAATTCAGATGAAGAGCAGGAAATCTCAAAGCAGCGGGATGTAAATCCGAGTATGAAATCCGAGCTAGATCAGATTCAGCCAACCGTCAAAACAAACACAGATGGAGGGGCGGGATTTCTCGCTAAGCGCGTGGATGCAGTCGTTCGTCGTCACTCGGTGAAGTAAGCAAATGGACGGCCTGTCAGGATGTGAGAAAAGAAGTTTGAGCATCAAGGCAGACACGCAGAAACTTCAAATGAAAGAATAGCCTCACCTTGACAACTCAACAGAGGCTCGAAAAAGAAAAGAAAGCTTTGAGAAAATGCCAACGCTTGAACGTGACACATACGCAGCGCATGATGGCAACACCACAGTTTTGCTTCTTAATTTCGGCCCGCCCTTCTTTTTTCCCAAAGACACCCGCCCGCCCGCCCCCATGCTCTGCATGCCATCAAATGCATTCGTCAGACTGTGTCCTCTTTACCTTGAAGGGTGTCTTGTGGGCTTTGCCACCGTTTCTGACTAGAGGTATGAATGATGCAGTGAGCAAGTGAGACGGTCAATTAATTGAATCTTTTTTGTTCAGTAGGTCACGTCTGTGAAGAAAATGCACACACGACAACACAGAGAAGCATCGATCTCATTGAGACACAATTTTGTTTTCCCTCTCCACTAACGAATTGCATCGTTTGCTCAAATTGAATGCAAACCTCTGCCAGTGCCCTGCCACCAAGTACGGAAACCACAGGGACACAATGATAATGCTGGCTGACAAATTGCTGAAACGAATCCCAAATTTGCGGCGTGAAAATTGATTCTCATCACAGAGTGAATGATCCTTGAAAACACTGGCATGCAACGTCACAAATGAGCCGAAAACGTCCACAAACCCAAGAAAGTGATTTTGTACATGCAAACCTCACGTATGTGCTGTTGTACCGCGATTGAGTCAATCCTGCTGGCAATCCTGTCAGAGTCTGAAAACGAATGCAGATGCAGATTTGCAATTCAACTGAACCGCTCTATGTCAGTGTATAACCTGAGTTGCGTATCAGATTTGCGACGAATTTTGCCTGCTGCCGAATGCCAATCAGCAAACGAGGCGGCATTTCAGGCGAAACACAAGTCGTTACACGACTCAAACATTTTTGAAATATACTAGCCTCTATCTGTGCATCAGTACCTTTAGATTTATCTATACAAATAATATAATACTCTAGATACTAATACTTACAGTGATATACTGAGTGCCAGAGTGTATGATATTGCGCGGGCTTTGCACATAGAATAGTGTATGAAGATAAAATCTCATGTCCTCCCAATACTTCCATTTATGATGTGACCTATTTACATCCGAGCTAGCATCCGAGTGTATCACTACGTCGCCATTTTATGCGACCTCCCTAAACCTAACTACCACTTGAAAATTCAAGCCGCATTTTGAATAAACATGAAAGTCCGCGTTACAAGCGCGGATCATTTACGGTGTCTTGAAAGCCAAAGCCGCATATCTGGACGGTGTTTTGACCGTCTACGCCGAAGCTCTTGAAAAACGATGCCACAGATAGAGATCATCTTGATTATATTTTTTCAAGTGACACTTAGGTTCAGGGAGGTTTTTCATGCATTACTAAATGCATTGCCACATATCAGAAACGCGGTTATTATTTAAAGATATAAGTATGCGTGTTTATCTTAATATGTGTATGTTGACAATTTAATCCGAAATTGATCGTTGCTTTGTCCCTCCTGTCCGGCCACCTTATGGCGTCCAGACAGAAGGTAAAGCGAGGATCAGAACCTTAGGAAGATCTAGAGAAGGAACGTGAGCAACACCTAGTCAGGTAACAGTTTACAGAAGGTTTGTCCCTACATCAGTTTAAGTTCTAGCGCGATCTGGTATTCCAATCAGCTGGGTTCATTCTATCATACACGGTTTCTGCTCATTCCTCTCTCTTTCAGACTCTAGAGCTCTCTTGATCTATGACAAACAGACATCAGACTCAAACGATCCTATCTGTTGCTCAAGTGACATGTTGCTTGAATGTGAACATTGTGAAGGTGAGACTCGACTTCGATCGATCGACGCGTGCATGATACGTCGTACGAAGCAAAGCGCGGTGGCAGAATGTGGCGTGGCACGCTGGCTCACTCAGTCATGGTGCATGTGAAGGCTCAAAGGGCGGCACCACAGGGTAGCCTAAGGACTCCACAGATCCCCCCCGGCCACGGACAAGAAAATCGCGTCCTTGCGATCAACAAATGAAAAGACCGAGCATGCGCTTCAATGTCTAAAATGGATCTCATCTAACTTGCCGTAGATGTTGTTAGAGCTCTGAGAACTCCATCTCGATGGCATCCATGTCGAAATATTCAAGGGCCGGGGCGCCACATGAATCAGAACAATCTCAAAGCGCCACGATATGTGAGGCGTGCTTGCAAGTCCAAGATCACCCAGACGTAGGTATGCGATGCAGATACTGGTAGCACCAATAAGAGCACTCGTCCACCATGTGTGTATGTCGTCGACCGGAAGACTCGATCGGTCCGAGAGTCGTGGGTCTACAGCACCAGCCAGTTCGGGAGCACGGCGGCCGTGCGCATGCGTCCAACTCGGCGTCATCGAATTGTTAACAGCTGCAAAGGGATGAAGAGAAAAGAAAAGGGTGCAGCTACACACTGTTCCACTCATGGCTTCCTGAAAGCTTGTTTGTGTATCGGCCATCCTCGTTCTCACTAAGCTACCATGCCAAACCAAGTAACTTCAGAATACTCTGTTACGACCTCACTCCTCGAGGTGCATTACTCTGATTGTTCGATCGTTTACTTCATGAGCAGCTATCACCAGCTTCAAATCCCTCCACCTTCTCACTGTCAGTCGAGAGGAACGGTGCAACCGGGGTTTACCAGCCCATCACAGGGCAACCCGACCATGCGGCAGCAGTCACACACTTGATTTTTCGTATTTCAGGCCTGCCGTTCCCTTAGGGGCATCAAATACATCCAATGCTTCCTGACTCAACATCAAGATCGAAAGTGCGAGTCTTCTCGGCTTCCGACAGCGTGTCACTTTGCAGCAGAAAGAACTCTCTCAGCTCTGCTCTTTTGGAGGGAAGTCCCAACGACTTCATGTGTGTGTGTGTATATAATGCATGGAGTGGTTGTAAAGCCGTGGCACACTCAGCCTCCTGCTAAGCGCCCATACCTTTCGCATCACTATGACACAAAAGGACCATCGCACAAAGGTGCCAACCACTGTGAATAAGCGCACAAACCAGCTGCCAGAGTCAGACCACATGCAGACAGTCGTTCATGTACAGATACGCACGCAGCAAACAGCAGAGTCAATGCTGAACATACACACGCTGGTTCCGATCGATCAGGTACAAAACTAGTCATACACTCACAGAACAGCAAGCAAAAGAAGCAATCTACTGGCCGTTTCATTTGCGATGCACTTGTAGAAGGCAATCTCCGTGAGATGGAGTCACTCCAAAGTCTAAGTAACACCAAGCAACATCTCCACGATCGGTTCCATGTAGAGGTCTCTAATCCACTTCTCCAATCAGGAACGCCACCCCGAGACTCAGTTCCCAGTCCACCATGATGATCTCGAAAAGAGGGCTCCGGGCAGCTTGGGACGCAAGGCGACGCTGAATTCCCCCACTCACGGTCTTTGCCTGACCGTGCCCGTATCGTTGCAATCGGTTTCCAACTGTTGCACAAAAGGACAGATCTGGTCTCCATCATAGAAGGTACTCGAGAGTCGATACTCATCGAGCTGGGCGTTTACCACAATGCTTTGTCCCTCCTGTCCGGCCACCTTATGGCGTCCAGACAGAAAGTAAAGCGAGGATAAGAACCTTAGGAAGATTTAAAGAAGGAACGTGAGCAACACTCAGTCAGGCAACAGTTTATAGAAGGTTTGTCCCTACATCAGTTTAAGTTCTAGCGCGTTCTGGTATTCCAATCAGCTGGATTCATTCTATCATACACGGTTTCTGCTCATTCCTCTCTCTTTCAGACTCTAGAGCTCTCTTGATCTATGGCAAACAGACATCAGACTCAAACGATCCTATCTGTTGCTCAAGTGACATGTTGCTTGAATGCGAACATTGCGAAGGTGAGACTCGACTTCGATCGATCGACGCGCACATGACACGTACGAAGCAAAGCGCGGCGGCAGAATGTGGCGCAGCACGCTGGCTCACTCAGTCATGGCGTATGCGAAGGCTCAAAGGGCGGCGCCACAGGGTAGGACTCTACATCGTTCAAGTCTAGGTTCAACTTGAAGTTCATCGTTCTAACTAGTAGTTTAACACTCTAATTTGGATTCGGCCTGGAAAAATTTAAACCATAATTGGAACCTAGAATTGGAACATTGTACTCTAAATTTGTAGTAAAAATTAATTTGTGTCATTAAATCTAAAATTAAATGGAACTGGTTAAAGACGAATTAATACCTCAGAATTATTAACTATTTAATTTTTTATCTGTTTTTCAAGCTATTTTTTGTGCACATGCGGCTTTATATAATGCAACGTTTTCGAATGTTTTCTAATCGGATTTTCAACTTGAATTATTATATTTATTAAGTTGAATAGAAATGAAATGATTCAAATGGACTACACCTTAATTTGGTGTACGCAGATGTGGCGCATCACACCATCAAAGCCACTCAAAGCTACGACCCTCCTTCGTCTTCTTCCAAAGGCGGCTGCTGAGACACAACTTCCATCTCTACTGGCGCGCTGCCTGCCTGCGTGGGGCTGCCGCCGGCGGCAGGCTAGATCCGTCTCTTCTCTCCCAGTCTGCGAGCACGAAAGCACATGGGAACACGAAAGGAGAAAAAACGTAGATCGGACACTACGCAAACATAAATTGGTTGAAAAAAGGGAAGAAGAAAATGAATTCGGGGATTTCGGAGTGCTGGTTGGTACTGGAGGGAGAAGCATAGCAAGAGAAGGAAAGGATTTTGGTTCGTCATGCAGACATCGCCACACAGCAAACAGATAAAAGGGCGAGCACAAAAGAGCGAACTGCATAAGACAAAATTGTCAAAGCGCGAGACCTATCAATGAACCCTTCAAATCCACAGAAAAAACTTGAAGGCCTCCCGTCTCCCTGCCAATGGTCCTGAGTGTACCAAAAAACATTCACTTTCCTTTCGTTTCCTTTCCTTTTCTTCCTTTTCAGAAATAAACCCATCTATGGAAGTGATGTCACGTAAACAAAACTCACGTGGGCAGTCCGAGGTTTTGGAACCCTCCTCTCTTGGGTGTCGCGGTCGGGCTTCTTCCCGTGGGACTCTGTTGAGACTCCGAATCGGCCTGGGCAGGCTGCTGCTGGTCTCGCCGGCCGAATTTCGGAATCCTGCTTCATTCAGTCAACGTGCAGGCATGCGAAAAAGGGAAGAGAGGAATGCAAGAGAGTGTACGCAGAAGATGGTCGAATTCGGAAAGATGTACACACATCATAACATTAGGATAGCAGAGAATACCTGTTTCCGTGCCTGAGGACTCTCCATTCACCCCCTTATCTCCCTCCTTTCTATCATTTCTTCGATGCAATCACTTTTGCTTCCCTCCTCTGCTCACTTGAACCGACCCGAAAGCCAACGTTCTCCAGGGGTCTTTACATGTTTCAATTGGCACACTCGCCCCCGTATTTCTTCAAACTCTACCACTTACTC
>JAHBMJ010001735.1:0-14672 GCA_018398765.1 Chromera velia
ACGGCTGTAACTGAGGCAACACGGCTGGCTGGCTCGGCAAAAGTAAGGAGGGACTCCGCACCCAACCGAAGATCCTGCTGTGAGACATTCAGGACTTCGATGGTGGCAACGCTGGCCCTCACTGTGACTATCTGGTCTGGGACTGCAAGGCCTGGGTACGCTCGGGGAAAATTTCAACGCAAAATGACTGTTTCTTCTTCTCCTACTCCATCTACATCCACCCGGAGAAGCGCACGGGAACGCTTCGTGACTTTTGTGCGCTGGAGGGGAGCCACACGCATCAGCTTCCGTCCGTCATCGTACCAACAGTAAAAGACGGGAAGATCAGCAACAACCAACCTGTCCTCTCTGTAATGATACTGCACGACTGGGTCTTTGAGCTTAAGAAAGTCCTGCCCAAGGACCAGGTTGTACCCCGTATCGGCTGTGACGAGGAGAGTGTGCAGGAATTTCTTCTCTGGGTTGTTGGGGTGGGAGAGTGAGATCGTAGTCTCCCCTAGCACCTTCAACCCACTCCCTCCAGCCGCCGACAGCGCCAGAATAGCCGGAACCACTGGGCTGTCTGCATGCAAAGTCAGTGACACATCTATGAATGAGACCTCTGCACCTGAATCAAGTATTCCTGTCGTCTTATGTCCATTTCCAACTTAGCTACAAAGCTTACTTTCGACTAACTACCGACCTTAACGGAAGTACTCTGTGCCCACATGCTTGTTGGTTTCGTTTCTTCTCTTTTGGGCATTCATACCGGCAAGGGAGATGGAAGCACGGGCTGCTTACGCGCTTCTTCAAAAGCAAATCTCTTCTCTGCACTGTCGTCCTCTCTCGAAAAGCAGCCTTTCCTTTTCATTTCATGAAGTAGAGCATGGAGATACGCAGAGAGAGGACGAGGCAACTGAGGTTGGGTGGTAGGGACTGCCTCTACTGTGTCCCTCCACCCCATTCGTTTCCCGAGTACCGCTTGGCGACCTGCAATGGTGGTATGTTGGCACTCGTTGCCCGAACGGTGGAGCATGCCCATTCTGTCCATACCCGAAGTGACTGTTGTTGAAACCGTTGTGACCTCCTCTGCCTCTGTACACGCCTCCTGGCATTCCTCCTCGTCCCCTGTATCTACCTCTCCATCCTGAGCCTGCATTTCGGCCAGGCGTGAAGCCGTATGCGACTTGAGGAGACGGCCGATTGCCGTAGACGGCATAGCCGCCCCGACCCCCTCGCGGCATCGAATTGCCCCTGCCGCGGCCGCGAGTATGCAAAGCCGCTATGCTGGCCTCAACGCGCTCAAGCCTGTCTGTCAACTTCTCCCATCGTTCAAGGTCAGACGCTGATTGCGTACTCTGGACGGCAGCGAGTTTAGCTCTGGCTTTCTTCTGCAGCTTGGCATGGAGATGCTCGGTTCTCTTTGCTAAGTCATTCCATTCGGAGAAGGCGGGTTCAATTTCCAGGGCTTCCCGCATTTCGGGATAGAGGGCGTTGATGAATGATGTGATACGATCATTACGAATGGTGTTTGGGTTGGCGGCCATGAAGGTATCGATAAATCGGTCAACGAACGGTTGGAACGCGTCTACGACACTCAGTTTCACATCTGCCATCGTATACACCGCGTGCTTTTCTTCCATGCCTCCTCCACCATAGGCATCGAGGAACCATGCGTCTACTTCATCGACGGTGGAGCATGTTCCTCTCTTCTCGTCCCACTGCTGCACCAGGTCGGTGTCAACAAAGTGCATCCATTCTCTGTATCTGAGAATTGCATCAATAATAGGCACGCGTCTGTATTGAATCAATCACTCTGTATTGGACCCTTTTACTATTAGGTCGATCTTGCTTATCGAAGGGCTTAGTGTTTCTCTTATTCATGATCCATAACAGTTGTACGCCACTGTTGGAGGGGGGGCAAACTATGGGGGGAGGGTTGAATCAATTTGCAAAGCCTGTAAAGAGAAAAGTTGGGAGAAATTGATTGATGATCCGATTCACCGTTTCACAACTTGTGTCCGAACGGAGGTGCCGCGGAGGAGACTGCCAGTGAGTGATGTCTGGTATAGGCGACTGGAGCGTATGTCGATAGAGGAAGTGTATGAGCATGGAGAGAGACAGGAAGCCCGCTAGTAAGCCCGAGGGGGTAGGGGGGTGGGGCAGGCCGAGGAGCGGGTAAGGCGGTACTTCTCGCTTCTTCTTCAGAGGGACGCCCGAAAGGCCAGTACCCTCATTGCTGCATGCCTAGGACCGGACTGATCAATCCTGGGGAGCAGTGTTTTGCTAGCTAGTAGTCCTAAAGTTCGGCCGCTTTAGGTGAGCATTCGCTAGCATGCTCCTAGCTTACAATATAACATAATGCTCACAGACTGCCTTTTACTATTGGGACACGATGGCTGGCGGGTTAAGTCACATCATCATCATCAGTCATTCAATCTAACATTGAATTACATTGAATATCAGTTATGTGTATATAACATTATTGACTACATGCAAGAAAGCATGTACTGTATGATGTACAGACCAAGTCTGCATCTAGGTCTGCATGGCCTACTAGTGCATGACGGACAATTAAAAGCTAAACTAACTGCATATCAAAACCGACACGGTGCGAAATCACGCTGGTCAGGCGACTAATTAATCGATGATCACCGTGAAGTCGTCGTGCATGCAGACAGCTCGACCGACCGACACACCGATGGGCATGCAAAGAGAAAGAGGACGTAAGTGGTCGAAGCTCTGTCTCTGGTGGCTGCAGACCTGGATACAAACCCGCTTCCTGGCCTTGCCCCAAATGACTTTTTTTCAGTTGCGTAACGCTTTCAATCGAGTCACAGACAGACTCACAAAAAACACGGGTACTCCGAGAGTCACACACAGAGTGCGACTGAAAGGAGAGCGTGTAAACCCCCGTAAGAAAGGACAGAGAAAGGGAAAAAAAAATCCAAAGGGGGGGAAAGAAAAGAAAGTGTATGAAGATAGACAGGCAGACAACACAGTGTGCTCAACTACGCGACTACCGTCAGGTCATTTCTCCGGTCTAATTGTCCTCATTGTTCTTTTCACACGCCCGATCTAAAGTCAACTTCTGGACAGTCACAGCACTCAAACCAGATGCGCATGTGAGGCTCTCCCCTCTCATGCCGTCTCCTGACTCCCCATCTGGCACCCATGTCGACCTTCCGTGATCGAAGCGCAGTTTGCATCTAGGATGCGGACAGTCAGCCTGGGCCAGGGGGAAGTGGAGGAAGAGGTGGAGGTGAGCTGTAAAGAAGCGGTAAGAAAAGAAGAATTCGTTGGAGTCCTTTTCAGTCATTTCACTTTAACGATGCTTGCATTCATAAGACCTCTTTGAGTCTGCGCACTTGCACACCCATGTGTTCTGTCACTCCTCTGACGTCCCTTAATTGCACCTTCTTGTCATTCACACACCCAAAATTCAAAAGAGTCGCTGCTGCAGTGCAGAAGAAGAAGGAGAAAAAAAAAAAAAAGAAACAAAAATTCGATCAGCGACTCGACCGAAAATGTCCCCAGTCGCCTCCCGTGTATACAACACGGAATGAAGCAAAGGGACAATGCTGCCAAAAATCAGACGGAAAGGGTGCTTTTTGCTTGAACTGTGCCGGTATGCGAAAAGGGAAGGGAGGGGAGAAGGTAACGCAGAAGCGTTTGTGTAAGGCAGATGCATGCAGAGGGCATGTTTGCGAAAGCAGAGAGGGACTGCCAAATTGAAGGAGCACGGAACGACCCCGCGAAAAAAAGAAAAGTTGATCCTTCATCGCACCTCCCTCACCCTCCCGTCCACTCCCCCTCTTTCTGCCCGTGCAGCAGTCACTTCTTTCCCTGACACACTGAGAGGCAGGAAAGAAGCAAAAGTAGAGGGGGACGAATGAAGAAGCAAATCAAGGAGGGAGGAGACAAAGAAAAGAGCGGGAGAGCAAAAAGCAGGAAGAGACGAAAGGGAGAGACAATCCAACCCTTTCGCGCGAGAATGTCCAATGAAGAAAAAGAAGGATCGAAAGAAAGAAAGAAAAAAAGAAAGAAAGAAAGAAAGGAAGGAAGGAAGAAACAAGAAAGGAACAGAGGAAGCGAGAAGGGAAGAAAGACAAAAAGAATGGTGAACTGAAACCCCGACACAGTGGAGAAGGAGAAAGAGAGACAAGAAAGAAAGAAAGACAGAAAGAAGGGAGCAATAAATGGAGAAAAAGAGGAAACGAGAAGACTAGTGCACCCTTTCCGACGTACAAGTGGAAAGAACAAAAGCTCTTGCTTGAAGCACGCACACGCTGTCCTCTCTTCGCGCGGGAAGGGAAGGACAGAACAGATATACAGACAGGTCAGACTCGAGAAAAAGAGTTGCAAGCAAGGGACGTCTTTCCTCGACTCTTCTGTCAATCAAACATTCCACATTTGATTTCTCTCCTCATACAGATATCCATCCATCCATCCACACACCCATGTACTTAACATGAATTCACTCATAACATTAATAAGGCTTGCTTTATTTTTGCAGACCCTCGAGGAAGAGGAAGCTTCATCCTGTGCACCCCGCCTCTGCGCCCCACCATCACTCCCCCACGAATTCATGTTCATCTCCATTACGCACTTCTTCATATGACAAGCACATCGATCGGTTGTCAAACGTTGCTGAACGAACGACACACAGACAACAAGCAACAACTCAGCAAGACAGCACAAGTCACCTGCGCGGCAGGCCCCTTATATGCACGTGAAGACCATCACCAAAAGAGCAGAAGACCGAACGTGAACGAGGAGGGAAGGGGGGGTCAATCAAATCCAGCACGCTAGCCATACAATGCAGAGGGGGGGCACACAAAGATTGATCATGAATGAATTTCTTCTGAACTGGGGAGGGGTCTTTACGATTTCTTGTGCTTTCCTGTTTTTTTCCTGCTTTTGAATTTCTTTTTCTGCTTCTGGGTTGCCAATCGGCGCACTGCTGTTGCTGCTGCCGCCCTTGCGGCGAGCCATGAAAGAACTTCAATCAAGGAAACCAAGGGAAGAGATCGAAGAAAACCAACCAACTCACCAGCAAACAAAAAAAGAGACAACCCAGCCATCCGTTGTTCTTCGAAACAAAGACGCCTCGTGAGTTCCTTCTCTTCGGAAAAAAAGGTCCGGGGGGGTCACACCCATCTGGTTTCATTGTGGTCGTTTCATTCAACTTTCTTTTCTTTTTCTGTCTGGATCGACGTTCTCTCTCTCTCCCCCTCCCTGTTTTCGGTTCTCTCGAAAAGGGCATCGAACAGAGAGAGAGAGGGAACAGTTTTGTGGAAGGGAGGAAGGAAGATGAAGAAAAGGAAAGAAGGAAAAGAAAGAGTGATCAAAACAGAGAAGCGCCCCCGAGGAATAGAAAGAGAGGAGATGGATGAAGGAAGAGGTAGGCAGACAAAGCTGGAGAGACATGGAGAGAGACCCAGAGAGAAAACTCCACCCAATTCTCGACCAATTGTGCGTTGATTGAATGCGGGGAGGCCAAAAAAGCTGCACTCCCTCCCTTAATTCAGACCCCCCCTTCCACCTTTTTTCTTTCCGCCTGTGTGTTGCATCCCCCCCAATTCTTTGTCGTCCGAATAAACAAACAGACAAGTAGACAAAGGGAAACAGAAAGTAGAGCAAAACAAAGCATTACCGATTCCTTCATGCATCGTTCTACCAACTGTGACTCTTCCGAAGAACGATCGACGAGTAAGGAAGAGAAGAAAAGGAGGCGGAAGAAGAAGACATCATCGAATCCCATCTGTACACCCTCCTTCCATCACCCAGTGAAGGAGAAGGCATACCCTCCTGTGCTGGCCCTGCCTGCGCTTTCTGAACAATCCCTCCCCTCATATTCATCGCCCTATCCCCCCCAACCCTCCTGCCCATCATCAGGGGCGACCCAGAACTGAAAACCGAGTCAGAGAGGGAGGCCGCAGTGGAACCTGTGTTCATTCGAATTCTTCCATTGCCCTGCTGCTGCCTTTCTTTGTACTCCGATCGGAGGGGAGCGCCTCTTCCCTGGCCCCGTCCGGGCGTTGGGACGTGCTCATACACCGGACTGGACCCCTCCGGCGGCATTCCTCCGTGGAATCCGCTCGCCTTCAGAGAGCTTGACGGTCTCTGCTGAATCAGCGCTGCCTGTTGAGGAGTCACATGAGAAACGCACGGAGTCGGGAGCATGCCTTCTTGAGGGGAGCGTGCTTGTGAGGGGCGGCACTGCGCGTTCAGATTCTCCTGCTGCAGCTCCTTCACAGTCGAGTGGACCCCGTGGTGTCGCCTGTTCTTGTTCCGCTTCTTGTGGAAGTTGATGTACCCCTGTACGCGCTCTCGGACAGCCGCCTCGGTCGGAGCAGGGGGGACTGCACAGAGGCAGGGAGTGAGGTAGAGTTGAGCAGAAGAAGGAAATGGGGGGGAGACAGAAAGCGGGGCAGACTTTCGAGAGGCGGGGAGGAGAGAGACTTACGCGGTTCGCAGTAGTGGCAGGCGACGCACATCCATCCTCGGTTACATCCCTGCACAAAACAAGAAGAAGGGGGGGGGAGGAGGAAGGTTGACTGGTCTGGTCGGGCAACACATGTGTCAGAGAGACACACAAAGAACGCGAAGGACTTGCGGAGACGGGAAGTAAAAAAAGGGGAACAGGAAGAGATCGAGAAGGGGCTGAGAGCAAAGACACAGCGACTGAACTAACCTTTTTGCTGTGGGCAAAGAAGCACGCACGGCCTCTGCAGTTGCCGTTCGGTTTGTGGAGAAGTGAACCGACATTCTCCAGAGAGGCAAGATACAGAGGGTCATCTTCCGAGACTTTTGGACATCTGGAGCCGTGAGCACTCAAATAAACAGACACAGGGACAGGAGGAACAGACTGCGTCCGTCTGGAGGCTCCTCCACCAATACCTTTTTCCTTTCGATCGCTCCTCTCCTCTCGAGAACGTCTCACTGCTACACTCAAGAACGTGTTGTCGAAAGAGACCCTGTAATCTTCCCAGACGCGCAAGTCCTTTGTCGGAACGCCCAGAACATCGACTTCATTCTCTTTTCCTTTGCGCGTGGGGACAAAGCCAAGGCGAATTGTTGGCTCTCTTTTACACATGACGTAAGTGGCAGACTGCCAAAGTCCGAAAAAACGGAGAAAGCCGGCACTTCTCTTTGCAGGCAGAACGATGTTTCAGTCGAGCGCAACGACGAAAACCTCAAAGCAGTCTTGGATCAAAAAACACGTCCAAAGGGGTGAATGGCTGAAAACCTGCTTTAATTTTTGATCGTGTGAGACAACGACAGCCATGGAGAAATTGAAGTCTGCTTGAATGTCCGTAGTCTGGCAGTTGTGTCGTGTCGCCTCTGCAAGTTGAAAGTCTGAGGTGAGACTCCGTGAGAGAAAGAAGTCTCACGCGGTGGCATCACAAAGCTGTCTTCCACCTGCAAAGTCTTACGCGCGGGCCGGGATGCGCATGCAATTAAGGACGTCCCGGGACGGGCCGGCCCGCGGCGGCCGCGGGACCGCGCGCGGTGCGCGTTCAGGCCCCGAGCGCCGAGGCACGGTCCCGCGTGGCCCCGGAAAGTAATGCTGTGGGGCTCTTTCAGGAAAATTTCCCCATTATTTGTCGCATTTTCGGCTCTCGCACGTCCGTTCTTTCGAAGCGCGGAGCGGGGAGAATCCCTTGAAGTCCCTTCCCGTCGAGACTTGAAGAACATCGTGCGTGTGGCAAAAACCAACAGACGGCAAGCAGAACTCACCTATATTCATATATCTCCAGTTGAACAATTCAGCAACGTCCTTTGCAACCTTTCAAAACCATGAAGTTCGCCACCGCTGCTGTCTGCGCTTTCGCAGCCGTCTCCGTTGATGCATTTACCCTTGGAGGTGTGAAGCCCACCGCTCGTTCCGCCAGGTCCGAGATGAAGATGTCCCTCGATGACGCACCCGGTGCTGGACCTGCTGGCCTCCCCGGCTTCCCCGTCTTCAACCCCAACAACCTCTCCGAGTCCGACGAGAAGTTCAAGGAGTACAGACTGAAGGAGCTCAAGAATGGCCGTCTCGCCATGCTTGGCTTCCTCGGACTTCTCACCACTCAGTACGGCATCCGCCTCCCTGGCGCCCTCAACAGCGGCTTCGACCTGCCATTCAAGCAGGACGGTACCTCCTTCGCCTCCCTCCCCGGTGACTTCGATCTCTTCAGTGCCCTTTCACCTCTTGGTTGGGCACAGGTAAGCCACACGAAGGGTGGGAAGGGGGTGGGGGTTCTTGAGTCATTGCTTTTGTTTTTGGCCTTTTGGCGGTATGTTTTGCTTCTGCGCTTTTCACCAAGTTCCTGTCCGAGCTCTTAACGTTTCCACGAATGTTTGGATTCCATCTCCTCTTCAACTCTGCTCCTTCGCTCCAGTCTTCAGTCGCCCTCCGCGGAATTTTCAGTTCATATGATGGTGAAGTTCTCCGAGTCATGCCGCCGTGTCCCTCCCTCCTGACCTGTGCAGGTTGCCCTCTTCGTTGCCCTGATGGACCAGGGGTTCTACAAGCAGACCGACCCTGATGAGTGCGCACAGGGAATCACCTACGGCAAGCCCGAGGATCCCGCTGAGTACCTTGACCTCAGAAACAAGGAACTCAACAACGGCCGTCTCGCTATGGTTGGCACCCTCGCCCTCCTTGCCCAGCACTTCCTCGGAGGCTCCACCGAGTTCCCCTACATCACCAAGTAAACGAACGAGGAAAGAACTGTTCTTGAACGAGGGGACATTCATTGATCGCTCCAAGATGAAAGACGATCGAGAGAGGCAGCAAGTACGACAGAGAGTTTGGTTGGGGGGATCTTTCTTGTCGATCTTCTGTGCTGACAGGACTTTCAGCTGTCGCAGGGAGCGCGCTGGAGAGGATTTGTAGTATCAAATCGTTCTTCTCTTCTTCCTGTTTCTGCCTACCTGACCGCCTCTCTTCTGTCTTGGCGTTCGTGTCCCTCCCCTCGATCGATCGACGCTTTCTCTCTTTCCCCTTCAACGCTGAATTGTTGGATGTGCAGGCTGCCGCGCTGCGTACCTGCAGGGATTCCCGTGTTTTCTCTGTCTGTAAATGTTGGCACCGACTCGGAATTGTCGCCCCCTGCGGCGGTTTAATTGTCGGAAGATCGCTCTCTTTTCTGTGTTCCTTTTCGGTCTGTCTGGTGTGGGCCCGGCTTCTGCACGCGTGCTGATAGCGTTGCATCATGCCGGAAACTTGTTGTGTGGTGCGGGATCCTGAGCTTGCTTCCTTCCTACAATGCTTTGGACTCTTCGTTCGAGGCTGCATGGCTGTATTGGCTGTGACTTTTCTATTAATACATACCATCGAAAGAAATTCTGCATACATGCTCGCATGTGTGGAGGGTCGTGCACGAGTTGTTTGTGGGGTGCTCGAGGCGACCTAGCTGTGTTCTGTCTGCCCAGCTTTTTGGGTGGCTAGCTGCGTGCATACTTTGGCATTTTTTTGAATTTTGCTTTTTCTGGAGTTTTTGACAGCGTCAGGGTGGGAGTCTGTATGGTTCGTCGGCAAATTGATCTCGAACGCGATGGAAGGCTTGGGAAGGCGATTCGTTCGAGGTTGGCGCAGTATGCCTGGCGGACCTGCATGTTCGCCTAGGTGTCGGAGACTGCAATCTGCACTGGCATAGCGTTGGTTGGCCATGCAAAGCGTAACAATTAAGTGGCTCTAGCTGTAATCTGTAAAGTTTTTAAATAATAAAGCCCACCCCTAAACTTTAGACTTTAAATTTTTTTATTTTAGAACTTTAAGATTTTATAGGAGAAAAACTTGTGACTACTACTTACTTACTAGGCCTAGTTACACTATCCACATAAGAGTAACCGCTAAAGAATAATAATGAGGCGGCCGCTAGGCCGCCGAGTTATGGTTTTTTAGTAACTGAAGGTTTAAAATAGTAAATTACGGGAAACCAGTAACGTAACCCGCTAATAATAGCCTGATATACGATTATTCAGTTCTGGATCTAGTTCTGGATATCAAATAGGAGGAAAAAGACTGAATTCAATCTGTTTAAAACTTGTTTTTTAACGTTTATAGCTACCTTTACATTCAAATGTTTGACAAAACAATACAAAAGATCGATCTTTCACAAAGGTGTTTAGTCACTTATGATTAGAATATATTTAATTATCCCATAAAGTGATTGAATGTGATTGAATAAAGTGATTAATTAGCCAAAGTCCGCTTCTTACTAGTCTTTAATACTTTAGGTCATTCTAATGGTGCGTGGTTTTTTTTTTACGTTAATTATAAAAACAAATGTTTTGGGAGTAGTCTGGAGGCTTGTGCACATCCAGTGCACTGCATACATGCATCGCCCAGCCTATGCAGCCCACGGGCCGGCCATGCACGCGCCGGCGCGGCCCACCGCTCCTACTAGCAGCCGCAGCCATAATCCATCGGTGCGGCCATCGGTGCATGCATTCGGAGCTGAATAGCCGATTGTACAGGTTGCATAAAAAATCGGGTCTTCATGCATAAGTTTCAAACACAAGGTAAGATGCAAACTTAAAGTCACAGCAAGTCATGATACCAGTCTGAGATGACTGAGGCCTGATATGTTCAGACGATTAACTCTATCGTTTGAAAATGAGTCAAGTGAACATACAAGACTTCTTCAAAGCAGTTCAGCCACCGCTCGGCAAACTTGTAGAATCGTATACATACAATTCCTGCGGGACAACAGCCAAAAGCAGTAGAGGGACGTCCAATCTTTGGACTCACCTTCGAAGCTGCAAAAAGAAGACAGAAGAAATCAAAAAAGCAATCGCTACCCAGCATTAGAATGAGCTTAATTAGATCGGCTCCCAATGCTCCACTGCGGACTCAGTCTGGTGTTTTGGTGTTTTGGTCTCGACAGTGCTTATGGTGTTTTAGTGTTTCACGTTCGAATGCTGAAAGTGAAAAAGAGTGCATCTTACGTAGTGCATACAGTAAGGCCTCCTTTTGCTATGCAGTGTGTGCTGCAGTGTGCATGCGTATTTTGGTGTAGTGTGTGCATATTCATGTAATGAGAACGTGTATAAACTTTCAACCGCGTATTCATATGATATGTTATTTGCTAGTTTAATAAGTTTATAAATTATAAGATTTTATAAAATTCTAGTAACACTGTAACACAGTCTAGTATAGTAACTGTTATACTACTGCCTATTAACAGTGCCTAACAGCTAGATAGCCCCTGTTTATCTTTTTTAAAACCAATTTTTTATAGTTATAAACTGTATTAAAAAAAAAAAATCAAAAATGTAGCCTGGAGGGCTCCGCCCCCCGGACCCCCCCTTAATTAATTTAAGAATATATTCCTGATTATATTACTTTTGAAGTGAGTAACTAGTGAATAAATATATTCCGTGATTTAACACCTTTGATCTTTCAAGCCCTTTCCATCCCCCCTCCTTCTCTTGTGGTC
Organism: Chromera velia; assembly: GCA_018398765.1. Taxonomy (NCBI): domain Eukaryota; family Chromeraceae; genus Chromera; species Chromera velia. The sequence continues at coordinate 11,415 of JAHBMJ010001735.1, forward strand.
TTCTTAACTGCTGGCTTTGGCTTTTACCTTACCTTTTAGCCTTCCTTTGCCCCTCGCCTTTACCTTGGCGGCAAAAGGCTAATTTGAGAAAGACGAACTCGAAGATGTCCCCCCTGGTCTAGCTACTAGCCCTGCAGAAACAGTTCGCTCTCTACAGTTCACAAAGAGACGGTGCAGTTCGTAATACATACAGATATACACACACGCACATACACACACACACACACACACACACACACACACATACACACACACATATATATACACACACATACACACACACACACACACACACACACACACATATACATACACACACATACACACACATATTATGTAACACATACATACACATATATACACACATACACACACACACACATACACACACACACACACATACACACACCAAATATTGCTTAGAAATGTTAAAGAAGAGAAAGCAGGTACACTTGGACCTTAAGAGTTACTAAAGGACTTTTGCGAAAAAGTCGCGTTACTAAAATTACGCAACTTTTTACTGGTTACGAATGGCTTTTTTGAACCTGTTAGAGGGGTTAAGTTACCGTAATTTTATTCTTTTCTAGGCCATGTTTAAAGACTTTTTGGGGCCGTTCCCGTACGCCATCCCTGCGTGGTTAAGAACCATTATACTTCCTGTCTCTCCGACTCTTTCTCTGCAGGTGAAAGTATGTACCGAGTTTAAGGTTATAGTGACCACAAAACAGCGTACAAGACACTATAAGGCACTCTCTTATTGTCAATGATCTAGTGATTCAAAACAGAGATTATGATAGACGAACAAGAACTTTTATACAAGAAAGTAGTCCGCATTCGCCTCCGTAAAGCGGTGCATGGATTCATACACAGACTACGAAGATGGCGGTCTGACTCATAAAGATTTCGCTGCCCTTCCCGTCGATGCCTTCGTTGAGAAATACGGGGCACTCAAGAACAGTATCACCCGATTCACGTACAAGAACATGAATTACTATATTTTCTGCAGCAGGTGTCAGAATAAGAACTCGTACAAGCCGTGGGCGCTTGATCATAAAATCAAAGACACGATTCTCCACGTAGTTTCCTGCGCAGAGGCTGTGTCATATACTGTGTTAAGAGTTCCCTTCACCGCGAGTTGTCTGATCAACTCTCGCATCATTGCACAAGATGCTGGCTTTGCCAGCATTTCTTTCAATGGAGCGATCCGGATGGCAGAGGCTGTGGCCTCTCGTTGTTTCTCTGTTATTCAAAAGGCAGTGACGGCGCAGTCAAGACTCAGTGAATCCGCATCCAAAGCTCCAAAGAAGCACTGTTTAAGCATGATGATTTGTCGATGAGTCTGGCACTGAATTATGGATGATTGCGGATGATGGCCTCAAAAAAGACTCTAAAGTGATAGTATTAGTAGCCTATAGTAAAGTGTTAAAAATGTTTCAACTAAATCTTGAACTGATAGCAGCTTTAAATCATTTTGCCGCATGTCTGAAGTAGAGAAAACATTTTAAAACAGTGTCACTCTAGTTTTAAAAACGGTGTAAACACTAGTTTTATTATGATAGCATAGCCTTCCTCTGTGAAAGTTACCAAAGTACGGTAACTTTAGGGGGTCATGAACCCTAAAGTTACTGCGCTATCCGGGTAACTCTTAAAGTCCAAGTGTAAAAGCAGGTATGGAAGAGAAACGGTGTTGCATCGCACAGAAGTGACACATCTGCAGACCATAAGGTTGTTGGCATCTCTTGCTGTGATCCCAGACGTGTCTGCTTTCATACTACTGAACATGGAAATGCAGATACATACTATTAGTACCACTAAATTGTACAATCACGCACACACACAAACAGATACAGATACAGAGAATGCGTCAATCTATCCCAACCCACCCACTCATACACTTTATATACTCAGCAAACTCTCGCTCGAACTGTACGGCATTCATTTATCATTCATTCATTCACCCACTCCCTCATTCACTGACACCCTCTTTCTCTCACTCACTCAGCAACTCACCCACCCAGCCTCACTCACTCATTAACTCACTCCCTCCCACATCACCCTCACTCACTCATCTATTTACTTATTCATTCACTCACCCACTCGTACCCACTCGTTCTTTCACCCAGTGGTACCTTCACTCATTCATCCACTCAGTTACTCACTCTCACATTTACCTGCACTCACTCGATGCTCACTCACTCACTCACTCATTCATTCACTCACTCATTCACTTATCCCGACATTCAGTCACCCATCCATCCATCCTTATCATATCTATCCATCTATCTCAATCCATTTATCCATTTATTCATTCATTCACCCCTCCTGACCTTCGCAGAGAGTCATTTTGTTAGGCAGGCAGTCAGGCATGCAGACACAGCGACAAGGAAGAACAGCCAGGCACAGACAGACACAAACACGCTTCTCCCGTCTATCTCCGTCTCTAGTACGCTTTCTTTGTCTGAAGGTGTGTATGCTGGTCGTGGTGATTCCTGCGCCACAAGATTAACAGCAGCTTAACAAGATCGTACCTCATCGGTTGGTAATGCCATTAGTTAATTGGCTCCTTTGGCTTACCAGTCTTGGAGTCAGTTCATTATCAATCATTCACTTGTCCAAGCATGCATATGATTGAATGATTGAATTGCATGCAGGATGTATGCATGCACTGTATGAAGAACCGCGCGTGAGATTTCTATGTCGGACCCCTCTGTTGGCCCCACAACGCCCGAATTACGGTTTTTCCGTACTAAAAAATTAGTGCTGAAGGCGCTAAGTTACAGAAAAACCGTAACAAAAAAAACCATAATCCGTAAACCCCTCACAGACCCCCATCGTAACTCTAAGGCTTATGTGGACGGTGTAGGCCTAGTACTAGGCATCGGCTAAACTAGCGGCTAAAGAAAAAGAAAAAAGATCCCCCTGAACCCTTTCCTTTTTTTTTCTTTTTTTCTTTTTCAGTCAAACACTAGGTCAAATAAGGTCAAACAACTGTTGTTCAAGTGTTTGACGGATATTGTTCTTAGTGTTGTTCACGTGTTGCATAACTGTTCTTAAGTGTTATTGAAGGCTAGTGTTGAAAGTAAAAAAAGTATTTTTTTAAAAAAAATCTCCCAAGATCACTTATTTTTTTTCTTTTTTTTTTCTTTTAGCCGACGCCTAGACTTGTTACTAATCATATCAATTAAAACACAATATTAGACACAATATTGAAGACACTTAATTTATTATGAATTACCTCTAGGGATTTCTTGAGAAGGG
>JAHBMJ010001735.1:14699-26800 GCA_018398765.1 Chromera velia
TAAGACACCGTCTTATTGATTCGTATATTAATAAAAATTTTTTTGCACGTCCCCGGTTGAAGCTCTTCGACGCTCTTGGATCTGCGTCTGAGCGTCGTTCTAAAAAGGATAGCCTAGGATATAGGCCTGAATAGGCTCAAGTCGAAAAAGGGCTTAAGTCGGGCGGCGCGGATACTCCGTCTCGGAGACGCCCGGAGACGCCTCGTCTCGTCCAGCTGGCGAACATGTTCTTCAAAATTCTTCAAACGTTGAACTGAGTCCATTATGGACTATTCTTGACTACGAGTCCACTACAGGATATCTGCCTTTTCGATGTTCAATGCAGCTCAAGCAACTTTCAATCATCTAAAGGAAAACGGGGATTTGGGCTTGGAAGCTGCACATCTAGAAGCTCAAGTACTTACCTTGCCGACTGTGAAAACTGTCGTTTTGCCTCTATCACATCAGTTTCTCCTGCCCATGTTCTGTGAAGCTCGTCATCCTTGCTGGGTCTATTTCTCGTTGATGCTGGTACTTTTTTCCCGTACTGGCATCAAATTTGCTGGTCTTTGACTCTGAGTCTGATTGATATGGGAAGAAAAAAAGGAAAGCGGTTATGGAGACGCGTCTTGTCTATCCATCGAGGAGCTCTGCTATGGCAGGTCGACTGCGACCGCACGTGGACTGACTAGAAGGCCCAACTGAAAACAGGGGAAGCCGCACTTTCAAGTTATGTCAGTGTGGTTGTCTCAAGGATCAGATACCAGATAACTGCCGCAGAAGTTGCGGATGGACTCCGACAGCACGGTCACGTCTCCGCAGTGCGTGTTCTGCGACACGAGACGGGTCATGAACATGAAGGGAAGTCGAGAGGCACCGCGGTGGTCGACTTCAAGACCACCATTCTTGCCTTTCCCCAAGGAAAAAACTCCAGAATTTCCATTCCTGCGCCCAGCATCAGTTGCGATCCGCAGGGAGACGTTCTTGTGCAAAAATGCAAAAATCCAAATCTTCAGATGCACAGAGCCAGATACCACCACAAGACCGGCACACCCCTGTACTTTCATGGGACGCGACTGAGTGCGGGGTGTGTGGCAGCGTACGTGCCCTCTGCTGTTCGAGACGATTTGTCTCTCGGGAGGCAAGAAAAAAATCTGCTTGACGGGGCCAAGGTGTTTTTCGAGGAGTGCCGGCTTAACCGAAGAATGGTCACAATTTTGGACATACCAAGGCGTTGTGTGGAGATTCTGATTCAGGGGGAGTCAGTCGATGAAGTGTTCAAGGTTTCTGTGCGCTTCAAAAGACTCGCAGGACCTCTTCGCTTTCTTCGTAACTCGCAAGGAGAGAACGTCCCTCTGATTGCGGCCAGACTGAGAGAGCCACCCCGTGTGTTTTCTGCGCGTGCGCCTGTCACCTCCCTCGCTGGAAGGTTGGCAGGCCAGGAGGCTGTGAGACGACTCCACACAGGTCTGTCTGTCGCTTTCCTCCTTTCAAAAAAGTGGTACGTTGTAGCAAAGACCCGTCAGACGAATTGTTCTCCTTTTTCTTTCTGGGATGCGTGCAGTGTTGGGAGGAGTCATGTCGGACGATGATCGTTTCGAGTGGGAGGAGCAGAGCGCCGCCCAGAGTCTGACAGCTGAGCTTCCCCGTCTTCTGTCTGAAGTCTCATGGGAGAGGACTGTGGACTTCTCCCCGCATCAAACTCTCGGGTCTGCCTTTGTTTTGGTTCTGCGTGTGGAGACTGAGGGGACTGAGCGTGCCCTTAAGGAACCAGCCGTGTGGGAAGATCTGGAGGACTTTCGCCTGGTTGAACGGTTTTGGGGTCACGGGGGGGGGTCTGCCCATTCGCAGTTGCAGTTGGGGTCACAGGCAGGCGATGCGATTTGCTCACTGCCTGTATGGGTCGGGAAGGAGGGGGACGTGGCGGGGGAGGTGAATGTGTGTGAAGTCGTGGGGAGAAGGACAGAGAGAGTTGATCAATGGCTCGGAGGGCAGCACAGAAATGTTTGTTGGGCCATTCGGGCATTGGTCGATCGGGGGGTGATCAGCCGTTGGACACTTGGGGAGGTGGTGGTGGAGTTTCTGTGTGGGATTGCTGAGGAGACAGGAGAGGAGGCCGTTGTTACGGTAAGCAAACGAAGAGGCCGGTGGCTTGTTTTTTTGCCTTTTTGTATATTTCTCTTCTCTGTGTGGAGTGGGGGGGTGGAGGGGAAGGCTGATTTTCTTGTGTGCTTGAAGGCGTTCGTTTGTTTGCCCTTTGAAATCTTCCCGGTGAAGGGAGGGACGTTCGACGGTTTGTTCTTCTGACTGGCCTTGCAGAGGGCTTTCACTGGATGATTGCAGTCTTCACTGCTGTCCTTGATGCCTTTTTGCTCTTTTTGCTTTGTGTCGAGGCTTTGTGTGGATGACAAGATGATGCTTTCATTGGTTGAGTCCTTGCCGCGACGTGCCGGAAATCATCTCTATCTGTATCACTTCTCCTCCTTATCACTTGTTTAGTTGCAGATTCTTGAAGCACTGAGGGAATGTCGTCCGGTGGAGTGCGACCCTTTGATTGAGCTCAGAAGGTGGGTGGGCATGTTGTGTGCATGGGAATAAGGGGGTAAGTCTTTCCGACTGCCTTGTTGCTTTTCTCTGAGAGTCTGCTTCTGGGCCAGTGTGTCGCTGCAAGTGGGTCTCCGTTTGGATGTCTTCTCTGTCTCTCATGGTGTGTCTTGAGACGTCCCCTGTGTAAAAGAACCTGTCTGTCTCTCAGTCTGTCTGCCTCTCCCCCGCCCCTCTGTGCGTGGGCGTGCGCACGTGCGTGTGTGTGACTGCGAGTGAGCGTGCGTGTGCGTAAGCGTGCGTGTGCGTGTGTGTGTATGGTTGTGTATGCGTGTGTGTGTGTGTGTGTGTGTGTGAGAGAGAGAGAGAGAGAGAGTGATTCGGAGCCTGGCAGTGGCCATTTTTCGAGTTTTTTCTGACCGCCACCAAAGTACTCATGCGTCTACTTCTATCTCCCTATGAACCTCTACCTCTTGTTTTTGTCTGTATGCTGCAGGTATATGAGAGCTGAGGGGCTTCTCCCAGATGACGAGTCAGAGGGAGAGAAGGAGGAAGAGGAGGAGGGTCATGGTCGTGCCCCTCCTGCAAAGAAGATGAAGCTCTCGCACGAAGAGAAGAGGGGCAGCGGGTATGACGTGCAGATGGAGGAGTCTTCAGAGGAAACAAGGAATTGGGGGGGGGAGGGGGGAGAGGAGGACGAGAGCCCCCCCTCTCATTGCATGAAGGTGCCACGACTCCTTGTGACTCCTCTCCGTGAGATGGCCCTTCCTCCAGAGACAGAAGTGTCCAACCGTGTTGTCAGACATTTCGTCAGCACAGAGGGCTTTGCACCTTTTGACTTCCTTCGTGTGGCTTTCGGTGATGAATCTGGTGCGCCCCTTTTTGGAGGGGATGCACGGCTCTCGGAGCGTGTGGATCGTCTTTTGAGAGACGGTGTGAGTGTGTGTGGACGTACGTATCGTTTCCTTGCGTTTTCATCTTCCCAACTGAGAGAGCAGTCTGTTTGGATGGTCTGCTGTCCTTCTGTCGCCTCGTCCTTGTCTGCACACCGATGGAATTCTCCCGAAAAACTCAGAGAGTGGATGGGAAATTTTAGCTCTATCAAAACAGCAGCAAAGTACGCAGCCCGAGTCGGTCAGTGCTTCTCGACCACCGTCCCAGCTGCTCCTGTTTGCGAAGCAGCACCCCTCCCCCGATATCCCTTCCGCAGACTTCTTTCCGCATCCACCGGGCCCCTTGGACCCTCAGCAGCAGCAGCAGGTGTGAAGAAAATAGAAGATGTCGAACGAGACGGTTATATCTTCTCTGACGGTACAGGCTCCATATCCAAGGAGCTTCTTCGTCGTTGTCTGACCACTGTACCGTTCCATATGGAGGACGTGGAGGAAGTGTCGATACTCCAGATTTGCATGGGGGGGGCGAAGGGAACCCTAGTGATGAACCCATCACTCCCCCGTCCGGGTGAGTCGGCACACGTCGAAATCCGACAGAGCATGTTGAAGTTTGAAGCCGAACTCTCAAATCTTGAGGTTGTGGCAGTCGGTCAGGTAGTGCCTTATTACTTGAACAGAAACGTGATTTTTGTCCTCACCCACCGGGGCGTGCCCGCCCAAGCCTTCATCAACCGACAGCGCAGGTGGATCCGGGCTCTGGACTCGATGTTGTCCTCGAGATCAGATGCAGCCGCAATGATCCACACGCTTGGGGGGGTAGACACCTGGACTGTCAGGGTCTTAGGTGCCCTCTTGAGGGTCCCCGGAGGTCCGTCTCCTTCCTCCGACCCCTTCGTTCGAGGGTGTCTCCTTGCCGCCCGGTTGCATCAGTTGACGCAACTCAGAAGGAAGTGCAGACTCTTTATTCGAGAGGGAGCCGTTTTGATGGGGGGAATGGATGAGACGGGAAAATTACCTGAGGGGTGTGTGTTTTTTTAAGTCAGGAGGCCAGAAAAGAGAGGTCCTGATGGGAGTAGAGGACTGATGGAGGTCTTCAAAGGACGTGTGCTGGTTGCAAAGCACCCCGTCATCCATCCTGGAGACGTTCGGATTCTGACTGCTGTAGACGTTCCAGAGTTGAAGGGTCTTTTCAACGTTCTTCTATTCTCGAAACAGGGTACCAGACCTGAACCGTCCAAGCTTGCAGGGTCAGATTTGGACGGGGATCAGTATGCGGTGACTTGGGCAGAGGACCTCTTCCCCCCCGATGCCTCCAACCCACACCCCCAGAGCTATGCCCCCGCAGCGCCCCCACCCCCTCTCGATGAGGTGAAAGAAGAGCATCTCCGAAAACATTTCATAGACTTCGGCAGAACTGACAACCTAGGCAGCATCGCCAACGCCTGGCTCGTGCACGCAGATCGTCAGAGGGCAGGTTGCGATGGTTGCACGAAGCTTGCAGAGCTCCACTCAAAGGCCGTTGACTTTCCCAAATCAGGGGTGGCCGTGCAGATGCCCTCAGAACTTCGGCCTCAAGAGTGGCCGCACTGGATGGAGAAGAAAGGGGGGACACGTTATGAGTCGTCCTCGATTCTGGGTGTACTCTATGACGATCTGAACAAACTCACAGCCACAGGAATTCCTCCCACATCCGCTTCGAGTCAACTCGACAGATTTCTATCTGAAGGCAGCACTGAGTGGCAAAGAGGGGGGGCTGGTCGAGGCATGAGGCAGATGCAGGACAGGGCTTTTCAGTCCTGTTTTGCGCGATGGCCTCAGAAACCCTCGGGGGTTGATCTTGGGCCCCATTCGTTCTCTCTTCCCGCGCTTTTCAAACATTTGCTCTCCGCTGCGCGTGTTGAGCGACAGCACTTCGAAAACTCCCTCCTTGCAGTGATGAACCGATACCGTGTCAGAAACGAGGCACAGCTCTTGACGGGCTGCTTGCATAAATACCATAAATTTCAAAAGAGAAGGCAGCATGACGTTGCTGCACAAGTGAAGATGGAGGTGTCCCACATCCGCCGCCATTTCAGATTCCGTTTCCTCCAAGAAGCTTTTTACTACGCGAGAGTGACCCCTCCAGACCCCCTGAGGCTTCTCTGGGGAGCAGAGGGAGAAGAGGGAATGGAGGACATAGGAAGTGGAGAAACGGAAGAAGGGGGAAAGGAAAGCGAGGATGGTCTCTCGCTGCAAAGAAAGTTGGAGGTCATAGAGGGGGCCGCTGCGTATATTCTGGGTGAGAGCGCACGTCGTTTTTATTCTGTGCGCTCCTCAGAGGTCCAGATTGACTGGGCCCCTGTGTTCACTTCTGAGGAGTTGGTTCGCCTCCGTTTCTTTTTCCGCGCTCTTGGGGTCGCCTGCTACAGAGCTACGTATTCGTACGAAGATTCGACGACTCACGGGGGTAAAGAGGGGGGGGGCGGGGGTTGTGTCCCGCTTTTCTCTTTTCCCTGGGTTGTGGCATTCAAAGAGCTTCTCAATGGTGTTTCAATGATAGCAACTGCTCTGCAGAGCTAAGTACCTCGGATGGAGTCCCTACTATATTGCTCTAGTTTACTATGTAGTTTATATCACTTCCAGGTAAAACCTACAGGTATAAAACAAAAATTAAAGAAGAAACTTTAAGAAAGTTAAACTTTCAAGTTGGCTTAGAACTTAATTTGGCTAGCAAGTTGTAGAGGATAGTGATTAGTGGTGCCCTAGAGCACTGTCGCCGTTTTGTCTTATAGAGGTCGCCCCTACAAACGGCAGGGGGGTGTACCTCATCGCTGAGGCTCAGACCACACCCCGTGGCCCGCCTGGTTTCCCAGGTCCCTAACAAACAACAATCTGTCTGCGCTTTGCATACTTTGGTCTATGGGCTGCTCAGAAGGGACTGCTCCAAAAATTGATCCAATGATACAGGATGAAAGGACACTTTGGCTTTGTGCACGCCCTCTCTCCATTCTTCTCTCAGCAATTTCTCCTTCTCCCTCCCTCAGCTGTCTTCCTGCTTCCATTGCTTCTAGGATGGTCTTATATTCTTCTTTTCTTCTTTCCGTTCCTCCCTTTCTTTTTGTGATCACTCCGTATCTCTGTGTCAGCACTGTTTTATCTAACGAGCTTCCAGGTGCGTACCTTCCTGGGCTTTCCTTGAACACTCTTCTTCTGAACGCCGCCCTCCCCAGAAACTCATCCACCGCACTATGCCCTTCGTTCATCAAGAATTTGAACAGAGCCTCAGTGTGCAGTCTTCTTCTTTGTCCTTCTCTTTTCTCTCTGTAAACTTTTTTTGCTCTCTTTTCTCTTCCCTCATTCCAGTCTGCTCCTAATGTTCTATACATGTGCGTTCTTTTTCTATCATAAATCGGACATTCAGTCAGCATATGGATCTCCTCCTCTAACACCTCTGTTTCCATCCATCCTTTGTAAAAAGGGCAGAGTCTCTCCTCCAACGGCACTCTCTGCCCTCTTCTTTCTGGCACTTTTCTCTTTGTTCCCGCTAACGTCCTGTCTCCTACTCTGCAGGCTGCTCTCCTTCTATGTTCTCCTCTTGGTGCTACCTTTCTATAAAAAAAGGGCACCCATCCCAATTTTTCTTTCTCTATTTTTATTCCCTCTCTTGGTCTTTCTTCTGACGCCTTTTCAAACAAAATGAGCTGCAATCTGTTTCCGTTTGCTTTTGTTCGGTGTATGTGTGCCATATGGACTTTTCTTCCTTTTTTCTCTCTCTCTTCTATCTCTTTCTCTCACTCCCCTCTCAATTCTCCACCTGAAGATTTCTTTTTTCCTCTCTTTTATTTCTCTATCTGTCTTGCTTACAATCCATCTTTCCATCCTATCTACTCTTTCATTCACTGCGTGTGTCCCTATCTCTCCTGGCTAGCCTGCGAGCTTCTCTTTTGAAAAAGGATGAAGGCCTCTCTCTGTAAATAGTGTCTATGTGCATTTCTTCAAGTGCAGAAAGAAGTGAAAGGGATACAACTCTGTTCTTCTTCCCCTCTTCAGTTCATCCTCCACTCCTCCTCTTAAGCAATGAATGACAGCCTGCCCAATCGCCTCCTTCCTCCTTTCTTTTCTAGGAAGATCTAGGAAGACCAAATTTGTATGTTATTTCTCTATAGCCTGGACCAAATTTTATAATTTTTTAGTAATAGTGCTAGTATATATTAGGATTAGGATTAGAATATAATATTCCTAGTAATATTCATTAAATTGGTGCCCTATAGGTCTACCCCTAACTAGACTCCTAAGTATAGAGTTTGTAATATTGAAAAATAAAAGAAAATTCTAGAGAAAACTGTTGAATCAGTGTTGATTGCATGATTGTTACCGTAATGTTGCGGTTAAAGCCGATGGATGAGCGCTGTGTTAATAAGGTGACTATTAAGGTCTACATGCATACTTACAGTGTAGACTAGAGTATATAGGCTTACAGAGTAACTTTGGTACTGATGATTAAGTCCTTAATTACATTGATTTAAAATTTTTCAAGCATTTACAAATTACTACACTATTTTGCTAGCTGTGTTTAAGTAGCATATATTATTGCCATATAATATTTGCTTACACTTCTCTCTTTCTAAGATAGAGGTTCTATATTTGATTCACGCATGATCTAATTAAATTAAAAGATTACTTTCATACTTGCCCTAATAGCTGTCATATAGCATTCACTCATTTCTAGACAATAGTATATGAAGTTTAGTAAAACTGTTTAAAAATAGGTTTAAAAATAAGTTGTAAATTATAACTTAGTTAGAATATACCTGATAAATCATCAAATTTAAAGCTCTTATTGGTTTTTTAAATACTTCAAGGACCATGTCAGATAAGATATTCTTGTGACCATCGGACTTTTTTTTTTCCATGTAGAACTCACACATTCGCCAAACAGAAATCACAAAAAAAATTTAAAATCTAGTACAAAATCCAAGCCAATCCAAGCACCATACAATACACCATGTAAGAACATCACACCACCATCGCAGTGCATCATCAGTGTACAGGGTCTGCAAAATAATTCGAAAAAAAAAATTACTGCACCGCACTGCACGTTGTAAACAATTTTTGTCATGGTGACTTCTATACGCTTCCATGCACCTTTGTTACTACCCAGTTTCTTGAATCCATGGGGTTTCTAATCCATTTGTAGGCAGGGTTCTTTCTCTTGGAAGCCTTACATGCTCTCGATGGATTCAAGGAGTCTTTCTCTTCCTTTCCCCACTTTCTTTGCTTTCTTGTTTATGGTCACTTCCTTCTCCTTGATTTCTTCCCTCTTGACATCACTAATTGCAAGCAACCGGCGCTTGTAGACCAATGAAATATGCACCCGTGCACAAAGAGCCAACCAGCATAAACGCTTTCTTTCTACAAAACACGCTTGTAAAGGCCTCTGCAGCTCACTCGGAGCCGCTTTTTCTTAAATTGCAACTGAACCTGCGCGATCCAAATAGTAGAAAAAAAAAAAGACAAAACATTGAACATACTGTAAATGTATTAGATGGATTAATTTAGAAAGTAGGCAAAAAAAGATAGAAAAAAAAACTTTAAAACAATGGGCAAAAAACTTAGTAGAGGCTGTGAAGCTTTTTATAGCTGCTTGTTTGACTATCTGGCTTTCAACCCATAAGTTAAGGACATCAAAGAGCCTTAGAATGCAGAAAAAGAAATAACGTCTGGTTGACAATCTCTAGTCAACCACAGAGGGATACAAACTCCCAAAAAGTCATACAGTCGACAAGAAATTAACTCAAATACCAAAAGTTGAGTAGGAAAAGACACCTTCTCACTGACTGGGAGGTAAAAGTCGGGTCGAAAGCGCATGCAGCGGCTGCGAAAAAGGCAGGCCCCGGCTTGCTTTCAAGTTGGAGGGCATCCACCGTTCTCTCTCTCTCTTTTTCTCTCTCTCTCTCTCTTATGTTCTCTCTCGTATGCAGTCCCTTTCTTCTCCCATGAGACTTCGATGTCGCTGCCACGGAGAGCTGCTTTGACAGTGAATTTTAGGGTGTACCTTTGGTAGGCTTGTGCCTTTAAAAGTGGACTTTTGCCCTCAAGTCGGACTTTTAAAAACATGATTCCTCAGCTTAGGCCCTGAGAACGGGCCCCGAGGGCGGGGTCTGATACCTCAGCTTCTTCTTCTTCTTCTTCTTCTTCTTCTTCCTCCTCCTCCTCTTCTTCTCCTCCTCCTATTCCCTCTTCTTCTTTTTCTTCTTCTTCTTCTTCTTCGTCTTCGTCTTCGTCCTCGTCTTCGTCTTCGTCTTCGTCTTCGTCTTCGTCTTCGTCTTTGTCTTCGTCTTCTTCTTCTTCTTTTTCTTCTTCTTCTTCCTCTTCTTCGTCTTCCTCTTCTTCCTTTTCTTTTTTGTCTTCCCCCGTGACGAATGGGAAGAGTAAACAAAACAAGAAAGACAAAGGAGTAAAGATGTGGGCTCTGAACATAAGGGGAAGAACGGAGAATTTGGTGCAAAGCCTGCTTTTCGCAGAAGAAATGAAAGGAGCCAACATCCTCTTTATGAATGAAACTAGAACAGAGAGGACAGTGTGCAGTGTGAATGGAGGAAGACTGCAAGGAACAAATTTCCCGTTAGTAAGGGAGGGAAGAGAAGTGACGACGACAGGGGGGGTGATGGTATTGATGAGCAAATTCTGAAAGGCAAGAAAGCTGGGCTTTATGATAGAAAAAGCAACGGAGATAGCGGTATTTGCAGAAGCACCAGGCTTCCCGCTCTTCGTTGGCTTGTATGACCCCTATGAAGAGTCGAACTACGCAGATGAGACACACCTCAGCAATTTGGCAGAGAGAATCGAAGAGAAAAGAGCAGAGAGAGAAAGAAAAGGAGAAAGCAGATTCTCAGAGGTCTGCGTGATGGGGGACTTCAACGCCCGCACTGGAAAGAAAACTCCTCTGATAGTCTGGACAGGGAAGGGAGGGGGAGAAGGGGAAGAGTGGGCACAAACAGGCGGGAGAGAGAAAGTTTTCAGACCGGAGAGGGAGTCTGAAGACGAGACGGAGAACATGAAGGGAAGGGCTCTTATTCGTTTTTGTGAGATGGTGGGCATTGTTCCTCTGAATGGATTGAGGCGGTGTGCGGTCGAAGAGGGGGGGGAGAAGGTAGCTTTCAATTTTGATGGATCGTTTACCTTCAACAGGGGGGGAGACAGAGGGAGGTCCCTGATCGACTACGCATGCATGTCTCCTGTGTCTTTGCCATCTGTTCTTCTTTTTTCTGTATTTTGTGTGTGCTCAGCTCGGTCAGACCATTTAGCTCTTAGATTAGTCCTGAAGGAGGAAGAAAGAGAGAATGAGAGCGGCGAGAGAAGAGGAAACGAGGAAGAGAACGAAGCCAACCAAGAACAGAACAAAAAGAAAAGAAGAAAAGATAGGCGAAAAAAGACAAAAAAGAGGGAAAAAAGAAAGAAAAACGAGAAAAGAGAAGAATCTGATTAAATCAAGCTAAGATGGAAGGGAACGCTCACAAAGGAAGGAGAGGAGAGGTATCTCCAAGAGCTTCAGAAAAGAGTGAAGGAGGAAAAAGTGAGTGAGGTCTTTCAAAAAGCAATGGATATGGAAGAAGGAGAAGAAATAAAGAAAGACTTGCTCGACGAAGCATACCAGAAGTTCCAACACATCAGAGAGAAAACCTTCATGTGGGCAACAAGGAAGGAGAAGAAAGAAGAAAGAAAAAGGGAGAGGAAAGAAGAGTTAGCAGAAGCACTGAGAGGGGAAGGAAGAAAGCAAATAAGAAAACTCAGAAGAATAGAGAAAAAAGTGAGAGAGGAAATCAGAGGCCTGAAAGCAGAAAGAGAGCAGAGGGATGAACGAGAAAACGAGAGCAGCACCCGAGCTCAGGAAGGAGAAAGATTAAGACAGGCATATGAGGAGAGAAGAAAACAGTTAGTCATAATAGAGAGAGCGCTGAGAAACGCGGTGACGAGAGAGTAACGGAAGGCAGAAAAGAGAAAGGTGGAGAACATAAGAGCCAAAATAAATGAAGGAGGCTGCTGGAAGGTGTGGAGGAGACTCGGTGAGGAAGACAGGAGGGCAGCACCAAGAAAAACAAAAGACAACATGACGACCCAGCAGGTAGCAGAAGGTTTCAAACAAATGTACGAGCTGCCAAAGGAAGAGAAAGAAGAGAGAAAGAGGGAACAAGAAAGAAAAACGACAGTGAGTAGAGCGATTAAGGAGAAAGGATGGCACATAGCAGAGGAAAAGGAGGTAAGGAAGGCAATGAAAAGAGCAGGCAACCCCAGAAAGGCCGCTGGGAAGGACGGAATGCCCCCAGGAATGCTGAGAACGATGGAAAAATCGACTGAGCTGGTATCTTTGTATGTTTTGTTAATTAATGTTGCATATCGTTTTGGTTGGTGGCCGAAAGGGTGGAATGACTTGCCGGTGACGGCCCTTCCAAAACCGGGTAAGTCACTCGCACTAATTGGGGGATGGAGGGGAGTGCACCTGGTGGTAGCAGATGCGAAATGGGGGGACATGATCATGAGAACAAAGGTGGAAAAGGAAGCCAGACAGACGCCATGGCAGTTCGCATACAAGAGAAAGACAGGCACATGCGATGCAATTTTTCTTTTGCTGTTCGTTATTGCTCGAATGGAAGTGCTCAGTGTTGCTTTTGTTGACTTCACACGGGCTTTCGACGAAGTGAGGCT
>JAHBMJ010001736.1:0-13573 GCA_018398765.1 Chromera velia
TGGAGACCAACAGACCCTGAGGAGGAGAAGGAGGAAAGAACCAACTGCTACCATGTAATGAGCTAGAGAGTCCAGTCAAGGACAGTCCAGTTAATCTTATGGTTCTCTATACAGGAATAAAACTGCACGACTTCTGTCCGGCTTCTGCTCTTATCTATTGAGAGTTGCTTTATCGAATCACTCGAAGTATTGCGCGAATCAACTTCACAACATGGATCAATACATGCATGCTCTCCGTCATGCATGCTCTCCGTATGGATCAATACATGCATGCTCTCCGTAATGCCTCCAGCCGCGCTGCCCCGATAAGCAACGCCGCGGCTCGGGACCGGCCGAGTCGGGCCGACCACTGCACGCCCGCCGCCGCCTCTCTATAAGTGGCTGATTACAGTTTTTGCACCAGCACCAGCACCTTATGCACCTTTTCTCAGCCTTACAACGCGTATAGTCCTAATATCATTGGCTATTATAGCTGTATCGCTGTATGTATACGGCAAAACCTGAAACATCAATGCCATGCCATCCTAGGCTGCATGATGCTTTCAAAGTTGCATCTAGCTTTGCATTTAGGTTTGCATAGAAGATTTTTACTAGGATTTTTATTAAGAAAACCATCCAAGTCATTATAATGCAACGCAAATTAACTTACAGGTCGATCTGTAATACTACAGGAGCACCGGTACAGAAAAAACTCTCTCAGGCTGGTCTAAAGCTCAGCGCACATGCAGTATGATGTAGACGGACAGTCACGGACTCGGACATAAGACAGCCCCCCACAAAATAAGAAACACCATACTGAGAGAAACAATCATGTTTTGTGTGTTAAAGACTTCATTGAATCGTCTATTTGTGGCTGCTGAAGCGCAGCACTTTTGTACCGCCACTGCCAATGTACCGCCACTACCAATATCGCGAATTCTGTTGCTTCCGCCGCCGCATCCACACGCATCCCATCTCGTTCGGCTGTTCTCTCTTGAGCCTCTCCCACTCCCTCAGGGCTTCCTCCCAGTCGGCCTCCTTGATGCCGTCGTTGACGACGACAGAAAACACCCCCAGAGAGCTCACAGCATCGCAGTTCTCGTACCTGCAGGTAGGTAGAGCGAGTGTGTGCATGTGTGAGTTTGTGTGCACGGGAAGAACGAGAACAGCATGCAGTGAGAACACGCGTGTGCGTGTGGATCGACGGATGCATGAACGAACAGAATGCACGTATATGCAAGCACACATCAACAGGCAGTTCAAACCATCTCTACATGACTGTGTGCATGTGGATGGATGCTGGGGCGCCATGTGAACACAGAAGCGTCCGATCGATAGGCGAATCATCTGCGTCCATGAGGAGCAAATGTTCACACAAGACGACAACCCCTCTTTCCACTCTACTTTTGCGCAGGTTTGCTCGTGAGTATTTGTCTGGTTTACTGATACCCACTGCCTTCCAGCGTTCAGAAAGTCATTTCGTTTCTTTCTGCCCCAATCCATCTCCCTGCTGCTGCAAGCATCATGCAATGACCGAAGAACCGGCAGCTGACCAGTCGTCAAAAAAGATCATATCCGAGTAGGACACCCCGCTCTGCCGTTGGATTTGCGAGAGATGCGCCGTTTTGGATCCTGAGTAGACCTCTCTGAAGGGAAACAGAGGGCCGATAGGGACCTCCTGACTGCCCTGTCTGCTCTTCCCCTCTTTCTGCACGGTGACAGAGAACGTGTCCAGCAGATTGTTCGCCCATCCTGTTCGAGTGGCCCTGCTGGCCGCCTGCATGAAATCACGACGCATTCCCTTTCGTCCATCGATCTGTCAAGCATTTCCTCAGTGGCAACAGAGAAGAAAAAAGAAAAACGAACAGCTGGATGGATGCCAGCTAAGGCGTACGAAATGCCGCGGAGAGCGACAAAACAGAAACGTTAGATCGCGTCGAAAACGCGCAGAAAAATTGGCTAAGAGATCCCTTTCCGGGGCCCGACCCAGCTTCTTTCCGTTTGTTGTTTGACTTCTGTCTGTGCTTACATGTATAGATTTTCTCATTGCATGTCATATGTGTCCCAAACTTCGCTTTCCAGGACAAGCTTTGGACACAAACACAGACCGCGCGCGCGCACACACACATACACACACACAGAGAGAGAGAGAGAGAGAGAGAGGGAGAGAGAGAGAGGGAGGGAGAGAAAGAAAGAGAGAGAGAGAGACGGAGAGAGAGAAAGAGAGAGAGAGGGAGAGAGAGAGAGAGGGAAAGAGAGAAAAAGAGAGAGAGAGAGAGAGAGAGAGAGAGAGAGAGAGAGAGAAGGAGGGAAGGGGTAAAAGTAGAGAGAAGGTGAGGGGAGAGGGACAAGAAGAGTGACTGAGCTCGGCATACCAGAGAGGATTCTTGAAGGAGTCGTGCTCGACGGGAAAAGATTGACTTGTACAGACAAGCACACAGGCAGACTGAGAGGGGAGCACGGAAGAAAATACGAAGCGAAAGAGACGGACCGCAGCTCTTGTGCCTTTCCACTTCGGGTCGCTCAACAGTTCCGCCAGGACCTTCTGTACACACACACAGAGAGAGAGAGCGAGCGGATGGTGTGTGTGTGTGTGTGGGGGGGGGGGNGAGGTGTGAGGGTGGTGTGAGGAATGATGAACAGAGCATTCTTCCAACTATCTGTACTGCGCCACTGATAAGGATCCCTATGCAGGTGTTGGAGGGTAGAAAGCACGCAGGAAAGGAAGGAAGAAAAGTAGGAAAAGGGAAGGAGGGAAGCAAGGGAGGAGGAGGGTGGGGAAAGGAAGCGAAGAGGAAAAGAGGCGATAGGAGGGGAAGGCATGGAGGGGTTGCGAATCGGAAGCAAAAATGAAGGACAGAAAAAACAAGTGGCACATGGGGTATGCAGATGCAGAGAGAAGAGAGGAACGAAGCAAAGAAATAAATTTCAGCGCTGCAGCGGACCTCCGCCCCCTTGAACAAACAAATATCACGATTTGCTTTGGGTGCGCTCCACAATTCGTACAACTCTGGCGTCCAGAGGGTGTTATCCAGATCAAACACGATCAGTCTTGGTACAGGAGACGGAGACGGCGATACAGACGAAGACCGCCCTGATGGTCCGGCTTCCAGGTGAAATCGCTTCATTCGTTTTTCTCTGTCTACGCCACCTTTTCGTGCAATGAAGAATTGAAATCTTTGAAGGAGCCTGTTCGATTCCGCTACGGCAGCGCACAGCCAAAGAAAAAAGAACAGGGCACAGCAAAGGAGACGGAAAACATTGAAGAGATCCTTCATTTTGTTGTTCTCGATAGCCGAGACGAAGGCATATATCTTCGGACCTTGTTACCACGGCAGGGATGGTCCAAGTTCCACTCACTCTCCGTATAAGAATCAGCAAAGGAATGCAAAGGTCCATAACGGTCCTCAATACATTGCTTTGATCAAAAGATGACCGTCTACGCCGGGCCGCGTCGACCCGTCACCGTCATGCAGCTGCATGCATGCGCGTGCACCATGCATGCATGGGACCGACCCGCGGCCCGCGGCCCGCGGAACCGCGCGGCCGCATGCCTCAAACACAAAGCCGGAAAAAAAATCGGCCGGAGTCATTTGTCGCTCCGTGATGCTCCGTGGTGATCCGTGGTGTGCCTCGCGATGGCAGACACCGTGACATATATAAACGTCATCAGACTCATCAGTTCGTGGTTGCCCACCGTAAAGAAAGAAGATCCCCTGCGTACGGAATCAATTCATTTGACTTGCAGCCAAGTGAGGCGTCTTGATCCGGTTTTTGCTTTCCGCTCTCTTTTGGTGTTGTTGGAGACGGCAGTGGACTGAACACAATTGCATTTCTCTGTGTATGCGTGAAGAAGTGAGTCTCGAACGGACTGGCTGAAAGGCTGACACGGACTACAATGCCGAGCTGTTGGACTTTGGGTTGCGTGCTCTTGGCGTGGCTGCCCTCCGTTGCTTTAGTGCGGCAACGGTCCCTCTTTCTTTGGAGTTTCAGACCTCCACCGTTTCCTCCCACCGCGTCTGTCTCCCGAGAGAGACGTGTGCCTTCTCTGCAGTCTGCAGACGTAGACGGAGATTTGGAACTGATTGACGACGCTCCCCCCGTCTCTTCGAGCAGAGACTGGACGAGTAAAAACATCCTCCAGGCAGGGGGGGCAGAGACTGCCAGTGCAGGAGCTGCAGAGACGGAGACGGCAGTCGAGTCGGAGGGGGTAGACGGAGACGGAGAGGCGCAAGGGGCAGAAGAGACAACGCAGCAGCGTGAGACACAAGAGAGGGAGCCTACTGTAGTTGTGGATCCGAACGGGAACGAGCTGGTGGGACGCTGTGTGGGCATAGACCTCGGCACAACCAATTCGGCGGTTGCCTACATGAAGGATGGGAAGCCCGTCTGTGTGAAGAACAAAATAGGAGAAACGTCAGTCAGTTGATTAGACAGTCAGTCGGCCAGTCGGCCAGTCAGCCAGGTAATTGGTTAGTTAGTCAGTCAGCCACTTAGTTCATTGGGCAGTCAGTCACACAGTCAGCCTGCTTGTCTGCCGCCCTGCCCTCCTCCCTGTGAGTCAAGCGAGCAAGGAGAGAAGGATCAGGAGGACCGAAAGGAGCATTATGTGGTCGGTCTATCCCTCTCACCTGTGACCCTACAATCTGTCTGCCCGGTACGCTCTAAGATTAGCTTATGTTTTCCTCACAGCACTCTTCCCCCGTCTCTCCCCCCGTCTTCGCGTTGTACTGCAGCACGACCCCCTCTGTGGTGTCGATTCGCCCCGACGGCTCTGTGGTTATCGGCCGGAAGGCCCTCTACCTGAAGGTCTGTCTGTCTGTCTACCGGTTTCTCTCTCTCCCTCCCTCTGTGCAAAGCAATCTCCTGACTTGTTGGGCTCGTCCCTAGCGAGACAGCTCAGGAGCAAGTTCGCTGGAAGGACTGGAGCCATTGTAATGATTTGTTTGGCTTTTTAGGGGAAAAGACGGAAACAGAGGCGAAGAGGCGGACCTGGCTCTGGGGAGATTGCTTTGCACAGAGGGAGTGAGTGAGTGAGGGAGGGAGGGAGAGAGAGAGAGTCCTCATGCAACATTCAAATAAGAAAGGACTTGCAAAGTAACAGAGAGAAACAGAGCGGAGGCTCTCTCCCCCTCTGAGTGTGTGTTCGTCTGTCTGCACATGCTTATCCACGCGTGTGTCCCTTCACGCCCTTGAAGGTTTACTTTTTTGTTGTGTCATCACTTTTCGTGTAAACCCGGGGATCTATCAAGCATGAGAAGAGAGAGCCAACCAACCCGCCCTCCACCACGTTCGTTCGAATGCCTTCCTTCAGGCTGTCGATCCCTCGAACACCTTCTGCCACACGAAGAGAGTGGTGGGACGGACGAAGTCAGAGATCCGCAAGCAGGGCGTGAAGCCAGCCGCCATGGGCATCGACCCCCACATGGAAGATGTGCACTTCCACTCACCTGCCGCGAACAAACTGTTTAAACCAGAGGAGCTACTCGCCATGGTTGGTTGATCAGAAGTTTAGGAATGTGTCGCTGTAAATGTTCATGGACTAGATGTGTTGTCTATGAAGGGAAGCGCAGACTTTTATGGGCTCCGAGGTGGTCCTTGTTCTTTCCCACTTGTTCCTGATTTTTCGTACAGCGTAGATCAAAAGAAGCAAGCGGTGTGTGTGAATTTCCGGTTGCTGTATCTTTTGACTGTCTTCGTCTTTCTATTCCACCCCTCCCCCCCTCTTCTGGTAACGGCTCTCTCACTGCTCCCTCGGTGCAGATCCTGAGGCAGCTTTTGATTGACGCCAAGAAAGAACTGGGGGAGGCTGTTAGCCGTGCAGTTGTGTGTGTGCCTGCTTATTTCCGTCCGGAGATGAACAAGGCCATCCGTAACGCAGCAATGCTTGCTGGGCTCTCAAGGGTGAAGATCATGAAGGAGCCTGAGGCAGCTGCCATGGCGTACGGCCTGGACAAGACGGAACGGGTGAGTTTTGGGTAGAGGTTCTTTTGTGGTTTCTCTCACTTGCTTTTGAGCCTGCATACTGTGGCCGTATTTTGCTTTCCGTTTGGACAGCTGCACAAAGAGGGTGTGTGCTTTCGTACTTCATACGATGCAGCGCCAGACTGTTGTTTCTCTTGTGGATAAATTGCACAGTCTTTACCTCAATGTGTTCTCAGTTTACTCTCTCTCTGTCTCTCTCTCTCGCTTTCTGCAGACCGAGCACGTTCTTGTGTTCGATCTTGGGGGCGGCACGTTGGATGTGTCTGTTTTGGAGATTGAGGGCGGCATGGTGACTGTGCAGGGAACTTACGGAGACAATACTCTGGGAGGTCAGCCTCGTTGTCTCTCCCTCTCTCTCTCTCTCTCTGTGTGTGTGTGTGTGTTCTTTCTTGGTCCTTGCGTTTGTCTGTCTGCTTGCAGCGCCGGCGCGCGTGTCTGTCTGTCTGCCTGCAGCGTCTGCGCGCGCGTCTGTCATTCAGTCTGTCTGTCTCATTATGTGAAGAAAAGGGAGAAAAGTATAGTCTGTCTGTCTGTCTGATTGTCTGTCTGTCTGCCCACGAACCTGCCGGAGTGCCTGTCGGTCGGTGTGTCTGAACTCAGTGACTGCAAAATGGATGAGAAGCCGTTTCACAGATATGCGAAAAATGTGTATGCATGTGCAGGCAACGACTTTGACAAGAAGATTGTCGATTGGATGAGCACGAATTTTGTTCGTGAGCTTCGGGAGAAAGTGAAGAAACAGGGCAATCAGCCGTCAAGAAAAGGCCTTCCGACAGACAGCACCGACCCAAGACAGGACCCTGTGGCCTACAGGAGAATGATGGATGCGGCAGAACAGGCACGGTCGGTTTCTTTGTTCGGCTCTTTCTTTCTTTCTTTCTTTCTTTCTCTCTCTTTCTTTTTCTTTCTCTTTCTTTCTTTCTTTCTTTCTTTCTTTCTTTCCCTTTCTTTCTTTCTTTCTTTCTTTCCCTTTCTTTCTTTCCCTTTCTTTCTTGCCTTCCTTCCTTCTTTCTTTCTTTCTTTCTTTCTTTCTTTTTCTCTCTTTCTTTCTCTTTCTTTCTTTCTTTCTTTCTTTCTTTCTTTTTCTCTCTTTCTTTCTCTTTCTTTCTTTCTTTCTTTCTTTCTTTCTCTTTTTCTGTTGGTTTGTTCAGTGAGAAGGAAAGAGAAGAGAAGTCAAACAAATAAAGTCAGTTTGTCTGTCTGCCATATTACCTTTTTTCGTTGTCTTTCTCTGTCTCTTTCTCTTTCTGTCTCTATTGAAAGGTGTAAAAACTCGCGCTCCAAGATGTTTTCCTTCCTTTCTGCTCGTTGCAGAATTGCCCTGAGTAACTCGACGCGAGTAGAGATTTTCATCCCCGAGTTGATGTGGAGACGGGACCTCAAGATTGAGTTGACGAGAGGAAAGATGGAGTCCCTCTGCCAGGACCTCATACAGAGAGTCGCAGAGCCTGTCAGAATGGTCAGGCAGAAGGCTCTTTGTCTGTCTAACCATGAAGAAAGTCTCTTCGCTTTTCAATTGAGAGGAGAAGAGTAGGTAGACCAACAGAGCAAAGCAGTTACCGGAAGGGCACAAAGGGGATGATGAACAACAAAGGACGCGATCTGCATTGAAAACTTCTTTTGTGTGTGCGAATACGCGTTTTTCTCTTGTTGGTTGTTGCTGAATCTCCGGCGGTGCATCATTTTCTCTTTTCAACCCTTTCTCTTCCCTCCCCGCTTTCTCTTTTTTGCTTCCTTCCTTCCAGGCCTGCCTTCTCGCAGGTGTCAACCTGGCAGGCGACACAGGCAGACTGCAGATCGCACAGCAAATTGGACAGGCGGAGAGAGAGGCAAAGGGGCGCAGAGAGAGAGATGCACAGGCTAGGGCCATGGCAGGTGAGTTGTTCGGTCGGTCGGTCGGTCAGCATGTGGAAGGGTTGCAGGGGGAAATGGAAAGAGGGAATGAGATGTGGATAGAGAGGAAACAGACGGGATGGAGACCAAACAAGTCAAGTTTTCGACCCTTTACCCAGCGCCATTCAAGGGCATGGACCAAGCGAACAGCCAGACAGTTTTGCCTTGCATTTTCCGTCGCTGTATGGGTTTCTGGTGTCTTCCCCAGTTTCGTCGCCGTCCACTGCACGCCCACCCGCCCTCTTGTGTGCGTGCGTATGCATCCATCTTTGCGTGCGCTGAAATATTTGGAACTTCAGGAAAAGAAGAAGAAGGCGAGGCTGAGGGCTCCGACACGTATAAGGGTCTGAAGAGTGAAAGGCCGAAGGAGTGGAAAGCGATTCTCCGGGGAGCAAAGAGTGATGCGAGGGTAGGTTCTCAAGTCTTTTTTTTCGTTTTTTTGTTTGACTGTGTATCGCATTAAGACATGAAAGGTTTTGCCTCCTGTACGAATCTTTTCTCTTTCTTGTACAAGGGACTCTCTGCCTGTTTTCCTCTCCCCCCTTGAAAGATTCTCTGTCGTTTCTCATGCTTGGTCTCTCGGTGTTTTTCTCGTTTTCTCCCTCTTTGTGTTCCTCCCTGTCAGCCTGCTTGCATACATGTATACCCGGTGGGAAGGGTTTCACGCCCCTTTTTATGCATCTGTCTGCCTCCCTTTCGTCTGTCCTGCAGGAGCTGAAGAGGCTGCGTGCACTCGACAAAGACTCGACGAAAGCATCCAAGCAACCGATGCCCAGGTTGGAGGAGTGGCCAATTATGGAGAACGAAATCAGCTCTGTGGTGATGGTGGGGGGGGCCTCGAGGATGCCCTGTATGATCCGGCTGTTGCGCGTGCTGACGGGAGTAGAGCCGAAACACCACATCGACCCTGACGAGGCCGTCGCTCTGGGTGCGGCCATTCAGGTGAGGGGGCCAGCTGGGCTTGGTAGGATAGGGGAGGATGACACTTCGTCACAAACAAACAAGCCCAGAGGGAGGGAAGGAGGGAGACAGATGGGCCAGAATAGATCAAAAACAACCAATGCGTTCTGCTGTTACCTGTAAGGATGTCCTCGCTTCTATCTGTCTGCCAGGCAGTGCGTCTTTTTAAATGCATGTAGGCCTGCCTTTCTGTTCTGTGTGGGGTGTGTGTGAGATGCCGTTGCATTTGCCTTCGTTTATTTGTCTCTTCCTTTCATTTAGTCTTGCACAGCAGCTTATTTCCACCGCTTTTCATAATTTCGTGGCTTTTTTTCAATCCTCCTTTAATTCTGCAACGGACACGCAGGGAGCGAATCTGGACGGCGAGACTCTCCCGACAACCGTCATTTCGTCTTTCCAGGTCCGTTTGTGTGTGTGTGTGTGAGAGAGAGAGAGAGAGAGAGAGGAAATTGCCCTCCTTCTTCTTTCATCCTCGCTCCTCTCTGCACATGCACACTTTCTTACTCGCTCTCCTCCTCCTACAGTCTCTTGCCGGGGGTTGTCCTTGGCGTCGGCTTGGCCAGAAACGACGCCAGGTGACGCCTGGCAGGTCTGGGTTGGCGTCTCGTCATTTTCTCATAGCAGTGCCTTCGCAACTGGAGGGAGCTCTCATTTCCTTCCACCTCTCCCTCTCTTCTCTCTCTCTCTCTCTCTCTCTCGATCTGTCTGTGTGCAGCGGGCTGTTCTGACTGCGTTCTCAGCTGAGCGTGCTGCCCAGGCCAACGAGGCCGAGCGCAAGGCTGCGGTGTTGGGGAGTCTGAGGGAGGATCCCGAATTCCTTGCATGGGAGGCAGAGAACGGACAGGTGGACCTGGACGAAGTGGACTTGGAGGACTTGGAGGCAGACGGGGAGGAGGCAGAGGCAGAGGAAGAGGAAGAAGAGGAAGAGGAAGGGGAGATGTTGAGAGGGTCATGGAGGCTGGCAGGGGGCGTCTCTGAAGACGAGGAGTTCAGTGAAGAGTGGGAGGAAGAGGAGGAGGAGAAGAATGAAGAGGATGAAGAGGAAGAGGAAGAGGAGGGCAGAGAATCCTCTGGGGGAAGAGAAAAGACTCGACCCCACTCTGCTGCCCTGAAGACAGAGTCGATCGACGACCCTGTCAGCAGTGAGTCTCGTCACCTTCAAGTTGAAGAATCGTCTCGTCAACCCAGGGAGCGTCCAGCCCGTCTTGTCTTCTCTCGTGGTCGTCCTGTCAAGAAGAGCCCCGATGCGACGACACAGAGGAATCAGAGTGAGCAGCTCCAAAGTCGGCATAAGATCTTGGATGGAGTTGTTGACGATGTCTCCACAGGAATGCATTCGGATCGGGGGGGTGATAGAGATCCTTCAGAACTTGCACGTCGGCCGTCTCAAACCGCCTGAGATAGCTTAAGACGAATTTGCGTGAAGGTTGCCCGTGATTGGTCAGGAAGCCATATGGTGATGATCGTAGTTTCCATGTACGTGTCAGTAGCGAGCTTATAATCATTATGCTGATTTGTTTCAAACTGTCAATTAAGAGCTTAAACGCAGAATGTGGTGTTGAATACACTGCAGGGAAACTCGAAATAGACCTGTTGATCTTATCTGAGCGTACACTAAAGCCTATAGCCCTACCTTTAAGTCTATTCACCGTATAATTCACGTCTAGGTTCATGTTGTTTTCTATTATTGTTACGACGTTGTACTTCTAGCATATATTCTGTATACATATTTTTTGAAGTAATATGATTTATACTACTATATAGGATTAGATTTCTGAATTCTGATTCATATTAAAATTACCGTTTATTTGAAAACAGAATCGTTTAACAGACAGACTAGCCTTGGAGTCTCTCTTGGCTAAAAAGAGCTTTGGGCTACTTTAGGCCCTGGGGCCAGTGACCATGATTGATTTGATTATATTTGATTTGATTTGATTTGATTTGAGCTTCAACCTCAAATTAGAGTCAAATATTTGATATTTGAGGTAAGATTTGAGGTTAACCTCTTAGGGTTCCTCACTGAGTCACTGACTTACTGTCACTCTGATCATTTTTCTCATGACAATAGTTATCAGAACATTTCTGATGTATGTTTCAAAAATTTAAAAATATATACATATAATTATAACTTATCAGTTCCGTAAAAAAAATATGCCTGTGTGGCAGTGTATATATACTAGTCACTGAGACTCACTCTAGTACTAATAGAGATTAAGAACGTAAAATTGATAGATTTTAAATTGCATATGACTTTTTGTTGATACGATAAAGTTAGAGCACGTACCAAAATTGAGGTGACAATCACTTAGCTTTATGGCACTTCCTTTTCCTCTTCTTCATGATCACTTTCTTTAATGTGAATCGAATCGATCGGTGGTGGGAGCTGCTGAAAGCTTTTTCTCCGACCCTCGCACGTCAGGCTGCTTCATCCCCCCCGCCCCCTCCGACCGCTTCTCCTGTCTTTCTTGGAGCAGCTGCACATGTTTATCAGACGTGATCGTCAAGCCATGCTGATTGATAAGGTGGGTTTGAAAAGAACTGGTTGCCGCTGCTGTATACTCACAGCCACAAATAGTTTCTCATTCCCCCTCGGCTCCTTGTATTTTCACCTGACACTGAATCACATTTGCCCTCTTTTGCACGGACCATATTTTTTTTGCGTACCCGGCTCTAAAAACAAATGCCTCCTTCTTCCCGTTCGACCCTGTCGGATTGTGTAACATGTGTTTACGGGGTGTAAAATGTTTGCAGACGCTCAAAAAGGGGGCCATAAAAGATATTCGAGCACCAGAAAAGTCAACACAGCTGTTCGGGAAAACGTTCAGCTGATCGGTTTACCTCTGCATAAAGTAAAAGGGGGTGAAACGTCAATTTCAGTGTAGCTCAAAACGTTTTTTTTTTGAGAGTAAACCATCAAGATTTAGGTTTTTTTATTTGAATCAACATACGTGACGGATCGGTACTTACAAAAGTTTTTTTGGGACCTTCATATTTGAGGTTGAAAGTCATATTGATCAAATATTTGATCGTATTTGATAGGTCTTTAAACACTAGGTCCTCCTTGACTAGATATTTGATTTGAGCTTAAGCCCTACCTCAAATCAAATCAAATCAAACATGGTCACTACCCCTGGCTAAGACCCGGGATAAGATGGAAACATAAAAACCTATTAATTATTAAAAGAGCGGAATCGAACGTGCGTAGCTAGATACGTAGCCTATGTTGTCATACTATCATGCTACTTATGAGCCCGAAAATCTTTTTTTTGTTTTTGAATGGGAAAATGTTCACAATCACAAAAAGCTTAGTTAGATTCACATCTAGTCAATCGTGAATCCAGATTTGTAATCAACTATTATTCACTAGATTATTCATTTATCCCTTTTAAATTGCCAGGTGTGCTGGTCGTTCCATGCCCCATCCCCGTATTAATTTGCTGAATTAGATAGAGTTCATTTCCCGTGACGATCTCCTCTTCCTCTGTCATGCTGGTCGATCATTCATGCAGGTAGCACCTTTGACTCCCGTGACGGCTCAATCCGCAGGTATCATGGTGTATCATGGTCCTGTTACCTAGCCTGTCACTTGTCTTTGTTCAGTTTGTCTTGACTGACAATGTCTAAACTGAGTTTTCTTTGATCTTGTTTCCTATCGTTCCCTATATGTTTAATATGTATCCTTTGTTTTTACTGATGATTTAGGGTGTCCGTATTGATGCCCCGCCCCTCACTGCCTTTAGCTCTGCGGATCTGCACAAATTTAAGCACTCCAGCTTTCCTGAATGTGCGGTTTTCCTTAGGATGTTCCTTTTAATGGTAAATTTAGCGCTGTTGTAGGATCAAACAAAACTGCCTCGTGTATTGCCGCTAAATGCTAGAAGCCTAGAAATAAGCCGATAACGATGGTGTATGATGATGATGATGAGGAGGATGCTGTATATTACATGTCTTGACGCTGACTGAGCCGACCAGATCTTGTAAACTCCCTAACTTTAAAGGCTTATGCAACCCTATGAAGGCTTGACAGACAATTTCTGCTTGTTTACGCAGTTATTTAGTACCCTTCTTCAATCTTTCTTCATTAAAAACACTTCTATATCTTTTTCTTGGACTGTTTTGTTTATGTGTTCGTAAATCGCATTTGTGATCGGTCCCTCTTTCTGATCCACTGATCGAAGAAAAAAATAGATGGCAACCCGATGGCTTCCTATACATGGCTGTTGTTATGCTATTGTTATTGTTGCTCCGGTAGAAGACGTCTAGATGCTAGTTAGAATATCCACTCTGCAGCTGGCTCTGCCACTCTAACTACCACTACTATGCCACTACTTTTTCTTAGCCACTCTAGCGCTATTGCTGCCTAGATTGCTAGTCATTTATAAAAATATTCTAGAAAATACTTGTTTTAATATTTTTAAAAGTTTTACAATAAAGTCTGGGCTTAAAAAATAACTTTAACAAAAAAAAAACTTTAAAACTTTTGTGTTTACCTGTAAATTAGGCTCTAAGACCCCTGTTAATGAGAGGTTTTCTAATGCACATTGATCTGTTATGCATATAAAGATGCAAAATTTATTACAAATTAATTAGTAGTCTATAGGAGGACGCACAAAAATTTTTTTATAAGACGGTGTCTCAACCTCCCCCCCCTCCCAAGCCTTCAAAAAGCCCCACTTATAAGGTGGCGGTGCATATGTAGTACGGCGGCGCGTGGGTTATATGCGGCGGTGTGCAGCGTCTTATACCCCCCCCCCCC
>JAHBMJ010001736.1:13596-26715 GCA_018398765.1 Chromera velia
CCCCCCCTTGAGAAATCCTTATAAGACACCGTCTTTAATATAAAAAATATTTTGTGTATCCCCTAGCAGTTAAACCAGTGACCGTGAATCAGTTTGATATGTATGTATAACGATTAAAATTGAGAAAAAATATTAAAATAATCAAAGTGAATTTGTTTTTCGGCTAGTACTTGTATTTAAGGGATTCTACGAATAATCTACACTGGTTCTGCAACGCCATAGTACAGCTCAAATCTTGGATTAAACTCGATGCAACAATGTTAATAGGGTCTAATTACGGCATGCATGATACGACCTCCCTGAACCTAACTACCACTTAAAAGTTGAAGCCGTATTTTTGGATAAGCTTAAAAGTCCGTGCCGCAGGTGCTGATCGTCTAGGATGTCTTGAAAGCTAAAGCCGTATATCTGGGCGGTGTCTTGATCGTTTGCGCCGCAGGCGAGGATGGTCTCTTGAAAAAAGATGCCACATATACAGATTATCTTGATTAATTTTTTTTAAGTGGTACTTAGGTTCAGGGAGGTTCATGATACATTTATATGCATGCACGGATGATATTGAATTCTAATATTGAATTTCTATGATATTCACGATAGGGTTCATGCACGGTTGCATGCATCTCTCTTTAGTGAATGATATTCAATTAGTGTCTCCCCAGTCCTGTGCCGGCTGGCACCGGCCGGGCTATGATATTCACGGTTTACTCGTTTAGCTTGGGGATCGGGGGTGCGTGTCTGCGTTGGGTACTCCATGTATGGCCAACGGTGCGTGGGTGGGGAGTGCATGCGCACATTTCGCTATTACGTGCACGGCCAACATGCTGCACGCGGCCGCGCGCAAAGCGAGCGCCCTCGCCTAATTGTTTGAATTAATTATTTGCACGTCTCCATGCATGTATATATATGCGCGCATATGTATGCATGATCGAAGCTCATATA
Organism: Chromera velia; assembly: GCA_018398765.1. NCBI lineage: Eukaryota > Chromeraceae > Chromera > Chromera velia. Next base: position 14,536 of record JAHBMJ010001736.1, read on the forward strand.
TACGTATGAATTCAGGAGAAGCAATGGAATCAGAAAACTCGAAGAATATACTGTTCCATCCGACGACACCGAAACGTTCAGACCATTTTCATCCGTTTCTTTCACCGAGGTGCTTCGATACGTGTACTCTCAGACCAGCAGACCTGTGTCCAAATATACTGTTGTGCTGTGTCCAAATATATATTTTGGTGTTCTTTTTTTCCAAGTCTCGAGCCAGCTTTTTTTGGAGCTTTTGAAATGCGGTGGTCGAACCTTTGGGGAATGCTTGGCGCTTCCACAGGGGCAGAGGAAGACAATATGGGCAATGAGGAAGACGAGGAGAACAGCAGCCGTAGCAACAGCCACAGCAATGAAGGAGAGGAAGAGGATGACGATGAGGGGAGTGAAGAAGACGAAGAGGGCAGCAACTGTAGCAACAGCAACAGCCACAGCAATGAAGGAGAGGAAGAGGATGACGATGAGGGGAGTGAAGAAGACGAAGAGCGCAGCAACCGTAGCGACAGCAAAAGCAATGAAGGAGAGGAAGAGGATGACGATGAGGGGAGTGAGGAAGACGAAGAGCGCAGCAACTGCAGCAAGACCAACAGCAACGAAGAGAAGGAAAACCCTTCGAGATACTTGGAGGATGCAGAGGACTCGGATGAGGACAGGGTGGGTTTGGGAAACTTCTGTTCTGCATGCATGAGACGCACTCCTGGCATACGTTGTTGTTGCCCTGCATGTCTCAAACATCAGCATCTGACGCATTTGAGGAGGTCGGTCAGCCGAGCTGCATGCGGGGCTTCTTCCATGCAGCTCCCTAGCTGCGTTCCCCACTGAGAGCGAGTGCATGAGATCTTCACTGCAGGGCAAGCTTTACAATTTGCTTTGTCCTCCAGTTTGCATGGCACTGCGTTGTGTCCGAATCGCTGCAATCCCGTTGTCTGAGTGTGATGAATCGTCGTCCCTCTGTCTGCCTTAAAAGAAAAGCACACAATGTCTGTAAAGACATCCAACTCTGCCAGTTTTTGACTGTTTTAATTGCAGGACAGCTTTCGCCAGAGTCGAATGAAAAGTTCCCGCGCGACACGGAAAGAGGACAAGCAGCGCCCAGCTTTCCGTCGTCTCCTCTCTCAAAAACCCCCGTCAGTTGATTGCGTGGATGGACCCGCGTTGTGTCCTCAAAATAATTAGCGATTGATTGAGCTAGTCTTTTCTTCTGTTGCCTGCCTGCCTGCACGGCTCCATCTGATCCACTCTGTTCCTCCAGAGAAATGATGCGGTTCGCTGTCTTGTATCAGGTGGCGGTAGGACGAACTGCGCTTTCTCTGGCTCAGATGTGTGTCCTGATGTTGAAATGACGGTAGATGCTTAAGTGACTGCTTTCGTGTCGGTTGCTTAATGCTTATGTGAAACGGGGGGACGGGGGTGGTCTAGAGCGACGACACACGGGATGCTCGTGCATGAGGGAGGTGGTATTGGGTAAAGTCCCGGTACTGCCGCGGCTGGCGAGCTTAAGGGGGAGGGAGGAGGCCTTTCCGTCCTTGTCGCTCTATTTCCACAGGGAGGGGGGGGGGCTAGTCCGTTGGAAAGCTCACGAGCTTCTCTTCGGTCAAGCAATGAGCCGTCATTCAAAGGAACAGATGTACCGCCAAAGAGCAAAGATCAGGGAGACTCATAGAGAATAAAGAGTCTACTCTGAGGGATCAGGAGCAAAAAAAGAATTAAGACTCTTTACCTGCAGGCCCGCGGCAGTCGCTTGCCAGATCCGTTTCATTTTAGAGCTTCTTTTATGCGTCTCTCCATCCGTGTTTTGTTGATAGTCTGTACTTCTTAGTTCTTTACTTCAATTTTGTGTCTGGGCTGTCGTCCTCTTTCGATCTCTGTGCGCAGGCCAGCTGAGCGCAAGTCTCTGGAGTTTGTGCAACAGTCGACCACCAAGCGACCGTAGGTCACTCACTCACTCACTCACGTGGGCAATCACATGAATGCATCGACCTCCCTTAGTTTTGACTCGATCTACATCTTTGCCTGCCTTGCAAGACAGACACCGGCCCCTCCCTTTGAAAAATTTTCTCGCTCAGTCTGCGAAATAATTTCTCCTGTAAGTGGATCGATCTATCTGGTCTTTTTGTCTTTTGTTGTGTTCTGTTCTCTGTATTTGATTTGAACACCAGTCGCACCTTCCTGGCTATCTCGCGGTCCTTCTGTTTTGACCAGAGGCCATCAGAGTCCATGTCCATGCCGATCGAAGGCATAAAGTCCTAAAGTAATATCCTAGCTGACCTTCACTCTCGCCTTACCTCCCTGCCTTTAATTGTTTAGCACTTCACCTCTCTCTCTGCAGCATGGACGTGCGCGAGGCCCTCGATTTGGCCGCATCCCACAGTGCAATGGCGAAAGAACTTTGCGACCACGCACTCAGTCTGGCTACTAGGGCCCTGCCCGTGCACCTGCCCGAATCTCGTCATGATCAGTCTGCATCCAGCTCCAGTCACTCGTCCTCAAGTCTGCAGCTGCCTGCCTGGAGATCCTCCGAGTCGGACTCCGCTGCTGGAGGGCCGCTGCAGACGAAGCGCATCCGGATGGCAGCCGAATGGATTGCAGAGGCAGATAGCTCGCTGCACAGGGCCGCGGCTCAATGGGCACTCGCACAGGATGCTTGATAGATCGGGAATCTGTGCGCGTATGTGTGAAGGGAAGGAGAGAGCTCGGGAGAGAGAGAAAGAGAAAGGAGAATTGGTGAGAGAGAGACAGCTCTGCAGATCCCTCCGCTCCAGTTCTATCTGACTCTCGCCTGGTTAGGACACTACCTAGACGTACCTGGTTTCATCAGTGCATTATTACCAGCTTAGGTTGTAGGTGTCGAGGCTGCTACCTGTCGTACGTGGGCGGGCTTTGCAAGAATAAGGTCTTTCAGTCCCTAGTTGAGGCCGAGTTCAGTGTTCACATGAGGCACTGTCAGAATCAAGTTTTCTAGTTTTTCTTTCTTTCCCATTTAGCAACATTTCATGCACTATAGAAAAGGGACAAGGCGATACGTTTTGTGTGAAAATTATAAGGCTGTATAATCATATTTGATTAAATATAATCACTTTTCTCAGAAGTTGATTAATTATGATTCAATATTTTGATTATTTATAAATTTCAAAAGTGCATTCGGGGGACCAGAGGAGTGCAGGGGGAGGGCTGGGAGGAAGGAGGAGTAGGCAGTGCACTGGTCATGACTGAGGGGTAGGAAGTACTTAGCAAATGCCGAAGAAGGCATTCAGATGGAGGAGCGTCAAGTATGAGGTCGCATAAGAGAGAGAGCTAGTAGCGAGAGCAGTAACCAGGACAGAAGGAACAGATGAAAGACGTATAGGCCAGACGCTAGGAACAAACTTTAAGTCAGTGATTTTCAGTAGTCTTGAATATGTGTTTTGAAGATAATGGTCAATAATTACGGTACCTAGTTTCATGTAGTGGGCCGTGGCCTAGGCGTCGGCTAAAGAAGAAAAAAAAAAAGATCGCCCAAAACCCTTTACCCTGCAAGTTTGAGTAATTTAGATGAGTAATTTAAAGTAATTTAGCGTAATTTAGCTTAGTAGTGATTTAAAGTAATTTAGAGTAATTTAAAGTAATTTAGAAATTAGAATATAGTAAAGTAAAGTAATTTAGAAAGCTAAATTACTAATTTTGGTAAAACGTTGGAGGTCGTTTTCTCGTGAAGCATAAAGAGTTAGATATTTAAATTAACAATGCTTATAGCTCTTATATAAACCTATAACTAATGCTAAGTTGAGCATCTAACTCTTTATGGTTCACGAGAAATCGACCTCCAAAATTTGACTAAAATTAGTAATTTAGCGTTCCAAATTAGTTATTAAATTTAGTTTACTATTCTAAATTACTTTAATCAAACTACTTTAAATTGTTTTAAATTACTTTAAATTACTAAGCTAAATAACCTCCCTGAATCTAAGTGCCACTTAAAAAAAGATAATCAAGATGATCTCTATCTGTGGCATCGTTTTTTAAGAGACCGTCCACGCTTGCAGCATAGACAGTCAAGACACCGTCCAGATATGCGGCTTTGGCTTTCAAGACACCGTAAATGATCTACGCCTGCAGCGCAAACTTTTAAGCTTATCCAAAAATACGGCTTGAACTTTCAAGTGGTAGTTAGGTTTAGGGAGGTCAGCTAAATTACTCTAAATTACTTTAAATTACTCATCTGAATTACTTAAAATTACTCAAACTTGCAGGGTACTTTTTTTTTTTGTCAAACAACTATCAAACAACTGTTGCTAGAACTGTTGTTCAAATGTTGCAAAAGTATTGTTTATGTGTTGCACAACTGTTGTTAAGTGTTGTTTAGGGTAAAAAGTAAAAAAAAAAAGAAAAAAAAAAAAAGATCTCCCCTGATCGTTTACTTTTTTTCTTTTTTTTTTTTAGCCGACGCCTAGGCCGTGGCTAGGAAGGAGGCCCAGAGGGCCGAGTGCGCGGGCACCCAATCATTCATGCTAGTAGAAGTATGAGGCCGCGCGCCGACGCGCCGGCCTGCCGCGCTCAGTCTGCCGTGCTTAATCAGGAGGGGCATTGACTTAAAGTTTGTTCCTAGCGTCTGGCCTATATGTCTTTCGTCTCTTCCTTCTGTCCTGGTTACTGCTCTTGCTGCTAGCTCTCTCTCTCATACGACCTCATACTTGACACTCCTCCGTCTGAATGCCTTCTGTGGCATTTGCTAAGTACTTCCTACCCCTCAGTCATGACCAGCGTACTGTCTACTCCTCCTTCCTCCCAGCCTTCCCCCTGCACTCCTCTGGTCCCCCGAATGCACGCGCTTGCCGCTTTCAGGTGGGCAATCTAGCTGCAGTCAGGCTCGGATCCGGCCGCACGTCTTGCTCACGTGTTGCTCCCATTTCTCATTCAATCGCTCCCACCTGAAAGCGGCAAGCGCGTGCATTTGGGGGACCAGAGGAGTGCGGGGGGGGGGCTGGGAGGAAGGAGGAGTAGGCAGTGCACTGGTCATGACTGAGGGGTAGGAAGTACTTAGCAAATGCCACAGAAGGCATTCGGATGGAGGAGCGTCAAGTATGAGGTCGCATGAGAGAGAGAGCTAGCAACGAGAGCAGTAACCAAGACAGAAAGAAGAGACGAAAGACGTATAGGCCAGACGTGAGAAATAATATCCTAGCTTGTACACTAGCTTGTACATTGTTTTAACTTAGTGCTCCAGCCTAGTTTCTGAGGCTAGTCTTCATATGTTTTCATCACTGAAACTTTTTATTAATTAAAAATAATTCATGGTCCATCTTAGAATCTATCTCTTTGAGCTATATCAGCCTATATGTCTGACATATTTAGTGATCATATCATGAGTATGGGAATTTGAAAGTGATTAATTATGAATAAATATCTAGATAAATATATGTATTTTGATTATACAATTTTAGAAAATTATACGTCTGACGTATTAATTTATCAATTATACGTCTGATGATCAATTATCACACTAGGCTGTGCACTAGATAAAAAAAGAAGAAGAAAAACTAAAAAAAACTTTTTTTTTAATTATCGATTTTTTATATTTATTTATCAGCTCCTTAACTAGACAAATAACTGTTGTTTAAGTGTTGTTTGAGTGTTACAGGGAGTGTTGCATGAAAATCAACTATTGTTTAGTAGATAAATAAATAAAAAAATAAAAAATAAGCAAAAGTTTTTTTTTTCTTTCTTTTTTTATTTAGCTAGTGCACGGCTTAGTTGTCACACCATCCTACCTAGCATTCTGCTTTACTGCGCAATTTCAATGAGTGGTCATCAATGACACGGCCCATCATAGGAAACCTTTCGTAAGAGAAAACTGCCCTAGCAGTACATATCTATCCCCTTACACCTAGCTTTACACACCAAACAAGCTAAACATTCCAGCGAACGTCGGACGTCAGACGTTCATTTCAAGTTTAATATGGGCCGAGGACGACGGTGAATGATGATGATGAAGAAAGTCCTCTAGAAAATCTTTAAATTACTAAAATTATAGTATTTCATAATAATGGTATAAATAAAATTTGTATGCATAATATATGCATACAGAATACTATAACATGATTGATTGATTGATTGATTGATTGATTGAGAGAGAGAGAGAGAGAGAGAGAGAGAGAGACAAAGACATACACACGCAGAGAGAGACTTCATTTAGAAACTCAGAGACCGAGAGACAGAAGGAAAGAACGATAGACACATGCAGAGAGTGACACGTACGTACACAAACAAACGTACAAACATCCACACATATTCGTACGCGCACACACACATACATACACACACACACACACACACACACACACACACACACACACATACACATGCCCTTAGAATGACTTTTTCCTTAGGAGACCCCCAAGCAGTTTTCTGACGACAAGGGGAACAGACAGACGAAGACGTAACATCTCCTCATTCAATTGTACATGGGTTCTCGCTTAAACTTGTTTCCCCGCCTCTTTCACACTTTCGTCTATCCACTTGGGAGGTCACGCAGAAATTAAATTCTATTTTCATTAAAGTGGAACGAATGGATGAACTCTCATCAAGTACATGCACCTGCAGCTGGACCGGATGAGGACTACTGTCGAGCTCGCATCACCACATGGAGAACGAAACCGAACGCGAACGGGTAGTGCACCACATATGTGACCTTGGGTGCAAAGGCATCCAGCACGGATGCCCCCACGTGGAAGAACCCTAGAGCCACAGACGTCCAGAGACCCTCCACAGTGTCAACCTTCCCTCGGAGAAGCGTGCTGGCACCCATGATGGCAAGAGAGCCCAGGGCCAGCGCGTGGACGCGTTTTCGATTTTTGATCTTGGGACCCTCATCCTTCCCTACGTCTTTGATAAATTTCTTTTCCTCTGAGCTTTCGGTGGGGTAGGCGCCTTTTGGGAAGATCGTCAGGAAGGCCGCGGTCTCGATGAAGGTGTGGCCTCCGTACAGAATGTAAGAGAGGGAGAACATTGGGGAAGGTGAAGTGAGAAACCGTTGAGCCCGAACAATTAAAAGCTGCCTGGAGTCTCCGGTAAAATCTATGATACGCGTCTCCAGTCAGTTTCCTTCAGCCAGCCACAGTTCTTGACTGAAAATAAGTCTGCAAGCATCCAGTATGTAGAAGATGTAAGAACGACCTGATTCTTTACTAGAAGTGCCGCAAGCATTTGAGACAAACGGGCTTTTGAGTGGGAGAAAAGAAGGAAAAGATACAGGAGACGGGCCGGAATGTTTCAGGCAGATCATGCATGGCATGCATATGGCATGCAGATCTTGGATGCATGATCTTGGCATGCATGCATCCGGCCACAAAATTTAAAGTCAATGCTTGCATTGAATGCGCTCGCCGCTCGATCGCGCGCGTGCCCCGCTGAGACGGCGACCAGAAAGAGACACTTAATTAATTCTGACACCAGTCTTCAAACTTCGAGCTAGACTCGATCTTCTTCGATCCACGACTCTGCCAGTCACAGAGTGTATAGTACATATCGATGGTGAGACGCAAAGTCATGTGTGGGGGACTGCTACGCTGCGTGCGCAAGTGATTGTTTTGACTTCAAGTGGTTTTCTGCCGCTGCTCTCTTTTTCTGTTTCCAGGCAGGAACATTCTCTTGTGCACTTGAGAGAAATGGACTCTTCGGCTCCGCTCCCATTTCCCCTCCTCAAACTTTTTGGAGAGGATGGGAAGAAAACAGGAGGCCGTTTTCTCTCGTTGGCATTGATGCGCACTCTTTCCTCCGGTCCCTCAGTGGTCTTGCAGCTCGTTTGCAAGGCGATGAGAAAGGCCTCGATTCAGACGCACGTGGGAGACGGGCAGGCTGACAGAGCCCCGCCAGAGACCAAAGTTGAGGAAGAGATTGTGCGGGGTGGGAGGAACTCGAACCTGTGCCGGTGGCTGTTTTCGTTGCCGGTGCCTCCACAACCTGAGAAGGTCCTGAGAGCCTGTGCGGCTGCAAACGATGAAGACCCGATCAATGCTCTGTCTGGCAACGAGCCCCTCTGTGTGACTGGAGCCATCCGCAGTGAAGGGAAGGTGTGGGGGGATGAAGAAATCCGTTCCGTCTCCAATTTGTTGGCCGTGTGTGATGGTGCGATTGAGGGAGGCCACCCCGCTCTTCTTCGTGCGACTCTTGAGCGACTCGTCCCCCCTCTCTCCAGCCGCATCCGTCCGAAAGAAGTCACCCTCGAATGGGAGCCGAGAGATCGATCCGCGCCTCCCGAACCGGTTCAGCCTAGGGTTGACCCTAGGACTGGTCAAAGGATTATAAGGCCTGTGAGACGGTATTTGAACGCCGCTTTGGGTGATCGTGAGGGGAGTGGGTGTTTGAGTGATGTGCTGTGGGAGGGGTGGCTGAGACAAGCAATGAGAAACGGACAGTGGGGAGTAAGGAAGACTCTTCTTGAGATCATTGATGAAATGCAGTCAGAAAAAGAGGAGGATGGGGGGGTGTTGAGGGGATTGGCACGGGGGGAAATTTTGGAATCGTGGGACGGTGGGAAGGCCCTGTTGCCCCTTGAGGTGCTCCAGTTCCTCTCGAGCTCTGCCCAGTCTCCCAGCGTCCCTCTTGAGGACGTTCTTGCTCCCTTCTCTGTCTCTGTAGCGTATGAGGATGAGTCAGCAGACTTCGACCCTCAGGAATTCATTTCCACAGACTCTCATCTGATTTTGTGGGTGAAGGCTCTTGGGGGGGACATCGAGGGAATTCTCTCGTCCCCCCTCCCGCTGTCCGAATCAGAGCAGATTCTGGTAGCGGGGTGGGAAGCAGCACCTGTTTTTTTGCACATCCCGCAACCTTTGTTTCAGCTCGCTGTGCTGGTGTGTGAGATGATGAGAGTGGCAGCTCTGTCTGGCCACTCTGACACGGTTCCCCAAATTTTCGAGTGGTCGGTAAAGGGATGTTGGTTGTTGAGCGCTGAGGTGCAGGATAGTTTCGATAGATGGATGAGGCGACACATGTTGCCACTCGTGTTCAATGCAGCTGTGCAGGCTGGGGACACGAGCCTTTTGGATTGGGTGTGTGCTGAGGGGACGCAGATTCTCTTCCCGGAGGGGTTTGAGTGGGGGGACAGGGATTATTTTGGTCTTAAAGATGCGTTTTTTGAGTGCAAAGAGAAGATGGGAGTAGTCAAATGGATTGAGGAGAAGAATGCAGAGTTCTTTAAGAGAGTCTTCCTTTCGATCGATGGACGATTTGAGTGGATACGCGATCTGGCTCAGCAGAGAGAAGAGACGAATGAAGAAGAAGTCTTAGACTCGGAGGAAGAGTTAGAGGGCGAGGAAGAAGAGGAGGGTGTTTGGGAGAAATATACCTACTGTGACTCTTTTTGCATTGAGGCCGCTGTAGCTGATGGAGATTTGCAACTCGTGCAGTACCTCGATGAGAGATTTTTCTTTCATCTGAACAGAAAAGTTTGCAACAGCCCTGAGGGAAAAGGACTGTGCTATCTTGCACTCGAAAGGAGGCAGTGGGACGTTTTGAGGTGGTTGCGGACCCGTGGGGGTGTCACCGACACTGACTGTTTCATTTGGAATGGAGGCACGCGTTGGTGGAGCAAGTTCGATATCTTTGGTCCCACTGCACTTGGCGATTTGTGGTGCCCTCACGCGCATGTCCCCGAGTCCCCCGACGCGCGTATGTTCCAGATTGAGTTTGCAAAGGCGCTGTACGACTCACAGAGTCAACAGGGAAGCCCACCAGAGATTCCGTCGGGGTTAGGAGATGCCATTGGTGTGCACATTCGCAGAGTGGTGGCAGTGCCCCCGTTCCCATGGAGGGGAGAAGAGCGGTATTCGTCCTTTCATCCTTTTCAATGGACGTTTTTGAACTTCTCTGTTGCTCGGTGGCTTTTTGAGAAGGGGGGGGAGGGAGTTCAGAGAAAATTTGCGGAATGGTACACATACACTTACCGTTTGAAGTCCAAACTGGTAAGGCTCGTGGTTGCCATCTTCACAGCCGGTGCTGGTCAGCGCGAACCGAGTTCCAGCGTTCTATTCCTTGAGAAGGAAAAAGGCCTCCTTGAACTTCGGAAAGTGGGAGCAGACGGGATGTTTCGACGCATTCACTCGCAGTTGGAAAGCCTTGCAGCATTTTGCGAGTGGGCAGAGGCACAGGGCGTAGACATCGTTGAGGGATTTCGAAATGCATTGCAGGAAGTCGGGATCCTGCAGAGCTCCAGGCAGCAGCCGGCAGCTGAGCCTGTCTCCAACAGCAGCAGCAGCAGTCAGTCCGAAAGTCTGAATGGAATTGAAGGGACGGACAAGGTTGCAAATGAGTGGTCCAAAGAAGAAATTCTGGCCAAGTGGGGGAAAGGGTCAATGAGAGACTGGATGATGCGTATTTTAGACCGCTGAGAACCGTTAATGGCGGTGACCGGCTGGGTGACCGGAGTGACGGTCACTGAATCATAATCGGCCTAGTAATCGGTAACTGGCTCTGAATGCAAGATCCGGACAACACGCTATAAGCAACACGCAGGGATAATTTAGACTTCCGAATTGTAGAGAAAAACAGAGAAAAAAAAATAAGAAAAAAATGTAGACATAATAAAAAAACCTATAGGAAAAACGTACCAGGTTGTAGTGGTAGGGCCAGGTAAGCAGAGCTAGAGTCAGTTACACTAGAACTATAGTGTTTCACAATGAGAATTTCTAGAACCTTTTGTGTCACAATGATTTGTGACACAATAATTGTGATTTTAAGAACTTTTGACCGATTTAATTTATTCATACTTATGTATGATTCACAGTATGAAAAAAATAGTTGTAGACCGTATATTTAGGTGAATCTGTTTTTAGACCTAATTCAAGTTCATCAATTCTTAGATCAATTCGAAATAAATATATCTAGTACGCACAAGAATATCATTAGAAAAAATAAAAATCTCTTTAAACCAAGTAAGTAACTTAGAAACCGGCTTCAAAACCTTTTATGTCTAAATTTGTCTAAATAGAAAACGTTTTTCTCAACCTTTTTGACTTAAATAACTTTTAGGAAAGGGGTGAGTGATGGTCCCGCTAATCCATCAATCATAATCAATCAATGTTTTAGAACGGCCTTTAAGTCGATCAGAAACTATCATGTACAATTCAAACTAAGTATAAATCTAAGAGCATCTAAAAGTAATTGAAATATTGCCTACTAATTACTATAAATTGATCACTGCCCGGATTCATCACCAGTGATTCACCAACTAGTTCACCAATATACTTAGACGAATGTTTAATTCAAAGAGTCAATTGTATCAAATTGTATGACTTTGTATATTTTATTCTTATGATTGATTGAAGGCTTTATAGAATGTGATACAATGTATGAGATGCGTCCATGTTTCATTGCCGGACAGAATGCCAGCGATCATGGGTTGACTGATGTGCTCCTTTCTCTATTTTATTTTTGAGCTCCCAAAACAGATGCTTAGCCTCTTGATTACCGGGCCTTTCTCCGTCTGAAAACAAAAAGTTCCAACAACACAGGAGCCTCTTCTTAATTCATTGGGCCTCCTCTCCCTTCTTCGGGCGACTTGAGTGCTTCGACATCGGCACGAACCGCTCGTAGTACTGATAGGCAAGCTCCTGCACGAACTCGTTTTTTGATGTCAAATTTAGGCAAATGAGGGGATGTTTATGCAGAAGATGCAGAGAGGGAGAAACCCGAGAACAGGGAAAAGAAAAGGTAGTAGAAGGAGACGAGCGGAAGGGAACGGAATCAATTCAGACATTACACCGGACAGACCAAAGAGAACTGCCTCAAACAAACAAATACTCGGAATATACTCCCCTCACCCCCCTCCTCTTCCGCAACAGGGTAATCTTTCTGACGCAAAAGAACGAGCAGAAAAACTTTGGCAAAACAAAAGGAGGGACAAAAGGGCCGCAATAACGGGCATAAAGGAAGGCGCAAGGAAAAGGAAAAGGAAGACTGCCCCACAAGGTCATACATCGACAGGCAGAGACAACCACAGGAAGAAACAAAAAATGGCAAGGAGACAACCTGAGTTACCAGACTGACTCAATAAATCCAGACGCACGCGCGCGCGCGCGCACACACACACACACACACACACACACACACCACACACACACACACACACACACACAAACACACACAACACACACACACACAACACACACACACACACACAACACACACACACAACACACACACACA
>JAHBMJ010001737.1:0-5000 GCA_018398765.1 Chromera velia
TCCTCCTCCTCCTACTCCTACTCCTACTCCTCCTCCTCCTCCTCCTCCTCCTCCTCCTCCCTCCATGCCTCTTCCTCCTCGTCCTCCTCCTCCTCCTCCTCCTCTTCCCCCTCCTCCCACCACTCGTACCCCCCCTCAGCTCGTCCACCAGCCCCACCCCTTGGCGATTCGCATCGCACAGCATCGTCCTCTTCAGCCGCCTTCGCGTCGGCCCGAAACGGAAACGACTGGTTTTTCACAGCGGACAGATGGAGTGCAGGGGTGGCAGCTGGAACGGAGAAGAAAAAGCAACAGCAGCAGGAGCCCGATCCCTCCCAGAGATACTGGCACCAGCTCTGGTATGCGGATGACGCGTCCAATACCGGCTGGTTGCGCCAGCTGCGAGCATGGCTGCGCGAGATAGTCAAGAGGGGGCCCGCGGCAGGGTATGTAGTGGAGGTGGACAAGTTGATCCTTGCAGTGCTCCCGCAATTTATGCAGAAAGCCAAGGAGATTTTTGCAGGAAGCCAGAGTTCCCCGACCTGCAGATAGTAGAGGGGACGCGTCTCCTAGGGGGGCACGTAGGCACGGACGCACACAGAGAGAAATGGGTGCAGGAGAAGGTGAACGAGTGGGCTGGAAACGTGGAGAGAGTCGCAACAGCAGCAGAATTTGCCCCTCACGAAGCATACGCAGCCTGTTCCAAATCCCTGCAACATGAATAGAAGTTTGTGGCGCGGGTAGTGCCAGGGGCGGGGGGACAGATGGGGCAGCTGGAAGGCACGATCAGAGACCGCCTCATCCCCGCCCTGATGAAAGGACGACGGAACGGAGGGCCCCCCACCCAGCACGACGTGTGGCTGAGAGACGTTGCCGCCCTCCCGGTCCGACTGCTAGGCTTAGGCATCCCCAAACCCACCGAAACAGCGGACAGGGACTATAAGACCTCAGCCGCAGCCAGTGAAGCGATCACAGAGGCCATCCTTCGCGGAGAGGACATAGACGCAGACTAGGACGCAGATGAGCACGTGAAGAGGGGGCAGAAGGCAAGGGCAGCCCACAAAGAAGCAGTAAAAGAAGCAGTAGAGAAGGAGTGGGAGAGGTTAGGCAGCCAGTCAGGGCAGGCAGCCAGTGAGGACCAGTGTGAGGAAGTCAGGCAGTCAAAAGAAAAGAGGCAGTCAGGATGGCTGACGGCCACCCCCCTGAAGGAACACGGAATGAATCTCAGCCCAGACGAATTCCGGGATGCGATGACAATCCGATATCAGGGGAGGGTAGGGGGGGAGAAGAGCAGATGTGAGGGATGTAGGGGAAGGTGGAGTCTGCAACACGCCCTTAACTGCCCAGTAGGGGGACTGCCCACGCTGCGACATGACGAAGTCAACTGCACATGGGCGAGTCTAGCAGCGGAAGCATACCCCGCGGGAGCGGTTTACGCAAAGGAGCCGATCATTAGGGAGGAAGGGGAGGTGCAGGGATGTCCGGCGCTAAGGGGGGACTTCCAAGTCCGGGGGGCCTATGTTTCACAGAGGCTGGCAATTTTCGATACCAGGGTGATAAACCCACACGCCGCCTCGAGGGAGAAGGTGACCTGGACTCAAGCCCTCAAAGCAGCAGCAGAAGAAAAGAAGAGGAAACATGGGCAGGCAAGCGTGGACAGAGGGTGCGACTTCACCCCACTCGTGAGTGCGGTCGACGGGACGATGAAGGGGGAGGCTAAGATGTTCTTGAAGAGGGTGGCAGAGCGATTGAGTGAGAAATGGGGGCAACACGTGAGCAAGACGTGTGGCCGGATCCGAGCCCAACTGCAGATTGCCCACGTGAAAGCGGCAAGCGCGTGCATTTGGGGGATCAGAGGAGTGTAGGGGGAGGGCTGGGAGGAAAGAGGAGTAGGCAGTGCGCTGGTCATGACCGAGGGATAGGAAGTACTTAGCAAATGCCGAAGAAGGCAGTCGGACGGAGGAGCGTCAAGTATGAGGTCGCATGAGAGAGAGAGCTAGCAGCGAGAGCAGTAACCAGGACAGAAGGAAGAGATGAAAAACGCATAGGCCAGATGCTAGGAACAAACTTTAAGTCAATGCCCCCATGTTGGTTCATTCTATAACCCCCCCTGGGACGTGAGCTAGGACGTCATGGGATGGTGAGGCTGTGTTATGTAATCTAGCATGTAATTAACGTTTGCCAACATAATTCTAAATCTGTATATAACATAGGGTTGGTAAATGCCATCAGTGCCGAATGTCGATATTTGCAACACCTCTAGTGCTGACATCGGCATTTGGAACGGCATTTTATAGCTAAAGTGGCATTTAATGTGCAGTATATGTTACTATACAAATATCAATAGATTAGACGCGTAAAACGCGTGCGCAAAAAGCGTTTATTTTCGTGTGCGTATGCGTTTTTTGCATGTATGCAGTTAATTGGTATTAAATTTGCATGCATGCATGCATGTGCATGAATTAATTTTTCAATGCGGCCCGATCGATCGAGATGTCTCTTTCATACTGCATGTGTGTATCAATATACAATGATTAATCGAAAAGTTCATCGTGGGCTTTTAATTGATCCATTTTCATCCTTTATCCTTCAATCCGTCCATCGTACACTTAATCTATTCATCTCTCTTTTTTCCAGTGATACAGAAAACTAGACAGAAAAAGAACAGAACGTGTCAATGAAATCCCAGCAGAGCAGCTTGATCGACTGGTTACCCTGGCATGATTGGGGAATGCTTGGTCCTTGAACAGCATAGAGAACGAGTGGTTCCGAACAGGTATCGCCTCTCTAGCGATTGCCTCCCCAAAGTTGTTAAAGAAATCAAACAGGTATTGTTGTGGCTTCTTGATCGTCAGTTCATCTAGTTTGGCAACTTTGGTATACTTTTCTCAAAGATTGATACTGTTGGTCTAGCTAGGCAAAATTAGGCAAACTATGAAATGTCAGTACTGTATTGAAACATAAATTTTGTTGTCAATCAGTGCCGTTTATACGTTTAGTGTCAATAACGGCATTGATTGCGCATGGCATTTACCAACCCTAATGTAACATTAATTGACTAGTTAATTGATCGAGACATTGGCATTCACTTCGACTAACCGCCAATGTTTGACAGTTTTCTTAGCGATCGACTCTCCAAGTGAAGAGAAGAGCTTGTCGAGGCCTCTCTGATATGAGCTCGTCTGGGCAGTTAGCTTTTCATCGAGGAAAGCGGCGATGGATGAGGTTACTGATTGCGCCATGACCTTCACGAGAGTAGGGCTTGTCGGCTCGTAGACGGCTCGAAACATCGCGGTGAAGAAGACCAGCAGTACCATGAGGAACTGAACGATCGCCAGGACGTCGCCCGCTTTCTTCAGAGAGCCGTTGACGATCTTTGTCCATGACTCCGGAGCAGTCGGCTGGGTGGGGTCTACAGTCGGCTGAAGCTACCTGCTCGGGAGAGACGTCGCCACTGCACCAGACACCCCTGGGTAGCCGATTAAAGAAGCCGCAACTGTGGCCAGCTCCCAGACTTCCCTAAAGGTGCTTCATCTCTTTGTTGTCGATTTCTGTGTGGAACGGGGCACTTTGCAACCGCTGCAATACGCGTTGGAACTCCGTCTGCGGTGCAACAGCAACAGAGCCCCTTCTGACGGCGGGCCGCGGGGCTTTCGACCCCGGTGGGAGAGTTAGTGAGGCGCTCCACTCCCACGCAACAGAGGCTACAGAGTAGGGGGCTCCTGTCGATGGCACAATCATGTATGCAAGTAACCCTTCGGGAGATGATTGACCGGAGTACCTTGACTTCGCATCGCTGCATGAAGGTCTTCGAGGAACGTCTTTCCACAATCTCTTCTTCTCGTCTTTTTCGTTAAAGATATCGCTTCGCGCAGGATTCTTGGGGGGGGGGATGGAGGAGATGTCTTTCGCGCTGACTATCAACCGGTTTGCAGGGATGGACTCACACTCGGGAAGGACACAACCTTTTTTCTGTGTCTCCTTCACCATGTACTGAGCTGAAGTCGAGTTTGCAAAAAAAAAGTCAACCAATGACCCCCCCCACCTTCAAAATGGGTGCATGCTGCGTGCCAACGTGTTGCAATAAACGTCACCCATGTTTCTGCCCCCCCTCTCTCACTCTCCTTCATGTCCACATGGAAACGTCCGCCCTGCTGCCCCGTGTGAACAGTGAACTTCAATGGAAGAGGGACAAGAGGGGAACCGGACTATATCATATGGAGCTGACATGTTAGCTCGCACGGACTACCCCCTGGAAGCCCCCCCTTCGCCACCTGAGGCTTCACGATGTGCCCAGACAAAAACAGAAAAATCTGAGAGCGGCTGCGCGAGACGTCGTTTTTCAATGACATGCGCGCAGTGACTCCATTCGCCCAACCTGTCTCTGCACGAACCTTCACGTTCGAGGGTGAAAAAGAGAGGGAGCTTGCCGAATGCAAATACGTCATGACCACCTGATCGAAGACGTCTGCGTGACTTCTACTGAAGAGACGGGGGGGGGCCAGAGACACTGTCAGGCTTCGTCTCATCCCTTACTGGCCCAGGGGTCCAGAGGAACCAGAAGCCTGCCTGGTATCTCGTCTCGTGCTGTGAGGCCCTTTACGGCTCCCCCTGGAAGCCCGTCTGCATGCAGAAAGAAAAGCAATGAGGTCAAGAAAGAAACGCGATCGATCCAGCGAGTCGATCATGATCGATGCATGTACGCGGCAATTCAGAAAATGCCGCATGAAAGAAAGTAATTCCTCACGGTACGTGCCCGTGCGTGGCTGCCTAGCTAGCAGCATATCCGATGTCTGCCTGCACATGCAAAACCGGGTGAAGAGAAACACATACGCGGACGCATGGACACATACACACACACACACACACACACACACACACACGCATACACACATGCACAGGCTCACACACGCAGAGAGAGAGAGAGAGAGAGAGAGAGAGAGGAGAAAAAGAGAGAGAGAGAGAGAGAGAGAGAGAGAGAGAGAGGAGAAAAAGCGAGAGAGAGGAGAAAAAGAGACAGA
>JAHBMJ010001737.1:10000-18331 GCA_018398765.1 Chromera velia
TCATCTGAAGACTCCAAAGGGAGGCGTCACTGCTTTTTCTGTTTCGGACTCAGGGTCAGTCGGAGGTCTCACACTGCAGGTATATACTACGAGTGGCCCTGCAGCACATGACGTGCACGATCAATACCCGACCCTTCCTTCCTTGCCTTCGCGGGTCTCCTCTTTCAGCCAGAAGATTTTCGATTTATTCGTCCAGGTGAGTGAGGACAGAAGGAAACACTGAGGGAGAGCCACAGATGCTTGTGATCGCAGGAGACGCCTAGTAGTAGGAAGACAACGAAGGAGTAAAGGAAGTGTCTCTATTCCTCCCTCTACGTGCCTGTACTTGTACATAAATGAACCTCTTCTCTATTCCTGAAGACAGACAGACTCTGTTGTCTCTCTGACTTGAAGGTTTCGGCACCCGTAGTGGTTCCTGCTGTGTGAATTGGCCTGTTGTCGCAAGGCAGTCAGGGAGACGGCTAGGGGCTGGGCGGTGCTTTAATCGGGAGAGAGGGAAAAGAAACGAGGACACTTTAGAGGGGCGGCTGAAAGAGATCTGCACAGATATGCGGGCAGGAACCGACAAAATGGATGGAGAATGCAGGGGAAGAAGAAGAGGACAAGAAACGAAGGGGAAAAGGCTCCATTGCTCTTCGCAAGAAGGTTCTATGCCATGCGCGCTTCTCCTTCCCTCTCTCCAGCCAGATAGATCTCCAACCTGCCTGTTCTTTTCCTGGTTCTCTGTCTGCAGGGATAGAGAGGGGCCTACTCCGTAGAGGCACCACGGACGCGAGAGGAAAAAAGAAGACTCGGAAGGGACGAAAGAAAGAAGAGTGAGGGGTCTGAAGAACCTTTCCCCCCAGTTCCCTTCTTTCCTCTCTCCCATCCATCCCTGGGTCGTTCGTTCGTTGGTTCTTTCTTCATTTCCCCAGCTTTGAGTGTCACGTGACCTACCCACCCTGCAGGAACAAAAACTCCTCAGACGTCAGACATACACCAATCGAACACCCCCTATGCATCCCCGGCGTCCCCCCCACCCCCACGATTTTCCTCCCAACCCTCCTCAACATCAACATCACCCCGGACACACAGGCCGCCCCACCCCGCACCCACAATCTTCTGCCCCCTACCATCCTCAGCAACCCCCCCCCTCGGCCCCTTCCCCTTCCTTCCACCCCCACCAGCCTCCCCAGGGTCCCCCTCCCCACACCACTCACGGTCACGGGCCGATGCCCAATGGCGGCGCCGGGAACGGATTGGGGCCGCCATACGGGCCCGGCCCGCCGCCGTCTCGCCTTCCGCCGCCGTCTCAGCAGCCGCCCTTCACACAGCCCTCCTATGGTGGCGGCGCCCCAGCAGCCCAGCCTGGCATGTCTATGCGGGGGGACCCAGGAGGTCCCTCTCCGTCCGCCGCCGCACTCTCTTCGTTCTCTGCCATGCAGGGGCAACAACAGAGGCCCCCCACTGAGCACCCCTTCCCCCCTCACCACCTTCAAGCACAAAATCAGCAGGTTAGTTAGCACATGCATGTCGTCACTGGATGGACTTTCTCTCTCTGCAGTCATACGTGCTCAATGTGCCGTCGTCATCGCATCCAATCATCTGCGCTTGGCTGGGGGCGCCCTTACATTCATTGACAATCCACTGATCGAGCAGTGAATGAATGAACGAATGAATGAATGAATGAATGAATGAACGAACGAATGAATGAATGAACGAATGAACGAACGAATGAATGCACGAACGAACGAACGAACGAATGAATGAATGAATGAATGAACGAACGAATGAATGAATGAATGAATGAATGAACGAACGAATGAATGAATGAATATTGGGCCCTTTTTTGTTTTGTTAGGAACTCGAGTTGGTTTCCTTCTGTCTGTCGAGAAAAGAATAATTACAGCGTCTCTCTCATCTGTCACATTAATTCTCTCTCTGTCTCCCCTCTCTCTCATTCACTTCCACCCTCCCCCTGCGCTTGCAGTATGGAGGCCACTTCGGAGCCCCCCCCTCGTCGTCGTCTTCCTCTTCGAATGCCCCCCAGACAAAGGCGCCCCCTCCCGTACCCGTCTCTGGGAGGGGAAGGGGACGCGTCGACCCTCCAGCGCACCCCGCGCTCCCTCACCACCTCCAGCAACAGACTCCAAGCACACGCCCTCTGAAAGGGGCCCCTCCCTTCAACGACCTCCAACCGCAGAAGCCCCCCTCACACCTTCCACAACACCCCATGCAAGCCCCCAATGCATATCAATTGAATGCCGCCAGGGGAGGGGAAGGGGGTCCGATGCTGACGCACGCAGCAGAAGCAGAGTACATGATGCACGCTGCCGGGGCCCCGCGAGGCCCTGTGGGGGGCCCGCCGTTGAGTGCGCCGCCCAATCGCCCCCCTAGCTTTGCCCGGCAACGAGAGCAGCTCGGAATGGGTCAGCCGGGGCCCTCCGGAGAAAGGGAGAGGGGCCACCCGAGGGGCCCCGGCGTTGTTCCGCCCCTTGAGGCTGCAGCATTCCATCCGCAGGAACAAGGGTTTGCTTCTTTTGTGGGGGGGATGCCCGGGCCCTCTCATTTGCCTGGGCCCTCTCATTTGAGTGGGCCTCCTGATGCCTTAGCAAGCTTGGCTGCGTTATCTGCCTTTTCCGCTGCAGCGTCAGGAGGTGCGGGTGTCGGGGGGGGTGCCGTTTCTCCCGATGTGCAATTCGGTTTTTCTCCGGGTGTGGGGGAAATGGACAGTGAGGATACCCCCAGTGGAAGGGACGGGGGAGATTACTCATCCTCTCCACATGCCGGGGGGGGGATCAGGAGTCGAGAGAAAGAAAACAGAGCAGCAAGGGATCAATATTATAAGACAAAAATGTGTCCGTACAATGCTGTGGGGCGGTGTAGAAGACGGAGTGAGTGTAACTACGCACACAGTGAGGCGGAGTTGCGCACCACTCCTTGCTTGAGAAAGACGAAAATGTGTCCGCAGTGGGAGCAGGGCCTGTGTACGAAGATGAAGCATGAGTGCGCGTTTGCTCATGGGAAGGCCGACCTTCAATGCACTGACGATTACTTCAAGACGGACATTTGTAAATTTTGGAAAGGAGCCGGCACTTGTCCGGCGGGGGAAATGTGCAGACACGCGCACGGCAGTGATGAATTGCGTTCGCGAAGGTACAGACGGACAGAACTGGAGAAGAGAGCTGCTGCCGAGCAAAAACCATTGCAGGTTCTTTTGAGGGAGATGGAAGCGGCTGGTCTCATTAGTCCGTCTCCTCTGTCGACCGGTGTTGATTTCGATACTTTCTCTATGCCTCTCAGCGGAGACGGCGCAGAGGCAGAGGGCGAGGGGAATGGGCCGGGGCCGGGGTCGGGTTTTGAGCGTTTGAAGGGGAGCGGTTCCCCTTTTTTGGAGAACAGAGCGGCTGCCGAACGTCTCCCGGTGGTGCCTTCTGGTGTTGTGAATTTTAATCACAACAATATTTCTTCTGCTGGTGCTGCTGCATCTTCATCCGTTCTTTCGGCCAGCTCCTCCTCGGCGTTTCCTCACAAACGAAAGGAGAAGGAGACGGAAGGAGAGAAGAAGGGTAAAGGAAAAGGGAGGGAGGGAAAGGAAGGGAGCACCAAACTTTCGGCTTCTGCCGGTGACCCCCTGTCCCAATCTGCCTCTGCCGGGGCCCCCTCCTCCCAGGCGGAATCTCGCAGCGCGAAGGGGGGTGGAGAGAAAGGTGCGTGACGTGAGGGAGCGCGTCTACTTTCTTGCTGTCTTTGCATCTCTCTCTCTCTCTCTCTCTCTCTCTCTGTATCTCTTTCTCTGTGTGTGTGTGTGTGTGTGTGTGTGTGTATCTCTGTATCTCTTTGTGTGTGTATACCTCCCTACCTGACTAGGTACTTGTAGATGAAGAGATGAACGGAAAAGAAAAGAAATGGAGTCTGTCTGGAGGTAGGGTCCGTCTCACTCTGATTGTCTGACTGACGCATGCACAACCAGTCGCCTGTGTGTGTGTGTGTGTGTGTGTGTGTGTGTATGAGCGTGAGTGTGAGTGTGAATGTGCGAGTGTATGTGTGTGTGGGTGTGTGCAGGAGGCGCCAAAGAGAAAGAGAAGGGGAAAAGTCGGCAGCAGCTCCGGAAGGAAAGAAGAGAACAGGCGAAGGCGCTCGAGAGAGAGAAGGAAAAGGAGAGGGAGAAGGAAGGGGCTGTTAAAGAAGAAGGAGAGGAGGAGGAGGCCGCTCAATTTGAGAGACCACTCCAGTCGAAGTCAGAGGACGTCTCGGAGACTGCGCCACCGGTTCGGCAGAGTTCTTCTGCTTCGAGTTGTTCTCAGGCCCAGCAGCAGCCTTCCCGCTCGGCCACGGCTACTGCCACGGCCTCTGCGGGCCAGACGCCGACCCCGACCTCCAAGTCTATTAAATCCATCTCGGCTCCTTCAGGAGTGGGGGGAGGCGGGGGGGGCACTGCTGAGGAGGGGGGAGAGTCGGTGCCGCCAGGTATGTGAGTAAGTCGGTGGGGGAGATGGGTAGGAGGGTTGAGTGAGGGGAGGGAAATCGGAACTCTGTCTGTTCCAACAGTCAAGTGCTCTCTGTGCGTCTTTCTTTCTTTCTTTCTTTCTTTTCTTTTCTTTTCTTTTTTTCTTTCTTTCTTTCTTTCTTTCTTTCTTTCGTTCTTTCTTTCGTTCTTTCGTTCTTTCTTTCGTTCGTTCTTTCGTTCTTTCTTTCTTTCTTTCTTTTCTTTCTTTCATTTCTTTCTTTCTTTCTTTCTTTCTTTCTTTCATTTCTTTCTTTCTTTCTCTCTCTCTCTCTCTCTCTCTCTCTCTCTCTTCCTTTTTCTTTCTTTCTTTCTTTCTTTCTTTTCTTTCTTTCTTTCTTTCTTTTTTTCTTTCTTTCTTTCTTTCTTTCTTTCTTTTTTTCTTTCTTTCTTTCTTTCTTTCTTTCTTGTTTTCTTTCTTTCTTTCTTTTTTTCTTTCTTTCTTTCTTTTTTTCTTTCTTTTTTTCTTTCTTTCTTTCTTTCTTTCTTTTCTTTCTTTCTTTCTTTCTTTTCATTCATTCATTCATTCATTCCTTTCTTTCTTTCTTTCTCTCTCTCTCTCTCTCTCTCTCTCTCTCTCTTCCTTTTTCTTTCTTTCTTTCTTTCTTTTCTTTGTTTCGTTCGGTCGTCACGATTCGCTGTCTGTGCGTCTGGTTTTTTGCATGAAGAGAGAGAGAGAGAGCCCTCCGATTCTCTGGCTCAAAAAAGGGAGAGAGATAGACAAAGAGGAGAGAAGGAATGCAGACAGGCAGGCAGGCAGGCACGGAGAGAGGTCGAGAGGGTCGCTGTATTCCTCCAAGTTGCGTGCCTGCCTTTCAAAATTTTGTCTGTCTGTCAGTCTATCTCGGTTCCCTGTTGTTTATTTTGTCTTCAGCAGGGGCGAGGACGAAGCACAAGCACAGGGGCGGTCAGAGGCACAAGAAGGGGAAAAAACTAAAAAGAAAAATCAAATAACACTCAAAAAAACTCATGCACAATTTTATTTTCAGCAGGGGCGAGGACGAAGCACAAGCACAGGGGCGGTCAGAGGCACAAGAAGAAGGGAGCACGGGCGGTGAGTGGCGTTGGGCTGGCTGTGGGCGAGGAGATGGGTCGTTGTGGTGCTTGTATCTATCTGGATGTTTGAGGTTGTGTGTGGGGGGGAGTGGCTGAAAGGATGACCGTGGCTTGAGTGTGGGTGGGTAGGGGGTCAGAGAATTTTTTGCGGACAACGGGGGCTCTTCTGTTAGTGCATGCGTTTTTGTCTTTCTTCAATGCTCATTTGTTTGTGTTCGTCTTCGATAGAGGGGGTTTTGCCTCTTCTCTGGTGCCAGAATCTTGACCGTGTGCGTACGTCTGTGTGTGTGTGTGTGTGTGTGTGTGTGCATGCAGGCTGCGGCTGCGGCTTTACAGGCACAGCAGCAGCAAGACGGCGCAGATGAGGCGATTTCTTCTTTTGCCTCTGGGTCCCTTGAGGGTGCAGAAAAAGATGGAGATAGAGATAGAGAAACCCTCGTGAGGGGGACGTCAGGGGCACCACAGGCGGGGGGAGGGGCATCTGCAGATCCGCCGCCGGTCGGTTTTTCCCTTTTGCCTTTTCTCTTCTTTTCTCTCTTTACTGTTTGTCTTCCTTTTGGTCTTGTCTCTGTCCAATCTGTTGACGGACAATCTCCTTGGTTCTTCATGTGTCACCCCTGTCGTCCCTCCACTTCTTTCTTCATCGCCTTTTTCATGTGTCACCCCTGTCGTCCCTCCACTTATTTCTTCACCGCCTTCTTCATGTGTCACCCCTGTTGTTCCTCCACTTTTTTCTTCATTGGTTGGTTCTTCATGTGTCACCCCTGTCGTCCCTCCACTTTTTTCTTCATCGGTTGGTTCTCCATGTGTCACCCCTGTCGTCCCTCCACTTATTTCTTCACCGCCTTCTTCATGTGTCACCCCTGTTGTTCCTCCACTTTTTTCTTCATTGGTTGGTTCTTCATGTGTCACCCCTGTCGTCCCTCCACTTTTTTCTTCATCGGTTGGTTCTCCATGTGTCACCCCTGTCGTGCCTCCACTTTTTTCTTCGTCGGCTGGTACTTCATGTGTCACCCCTGTCATCCCTCCACTTCTTTCTTCATCGCCTTCTTCATGTGTCACCCCTGTCGTCCCTCCACTTCTTTCTTCATCGCCCGAGCATTTCTCTGTCCCCCCTGTTGCCACATCATAAGGTTTCTCTCTATTCCAATCCGTGAGTTCCTTCCATCTCTGATTCTTCCCCGCTTCTGTCTGTCTCTTTTGCAGGTTCCTCTTGAGAAGTCCTCTCGAGACGACAAAGGGGAAGGAGGAGGAGGAGGGGTAGAGGGAATGTTGGCGTTTCCGGAAGATCCGATGGAAGAGGGGGGTGGTCTGGAGGACCTGGTGGGGGGGAACGGGAACTTGGGGGAAGAGGCCCCCCCCCTTGCTGCCTCGGGTTCTCCGGGTTTGGGGGGGGAGGGGGTTCCTGGTCTTTCTGGCGCGTCGACTTCTGTTGGCATGGGATCTTCCGGTGTCCTTCCGCCCGTTGCTGCGGGGGCTGGTGGTTTGCCGTCCTTCTCTCTTTACACTCACCCTCTCTTGGTTGGACATTTTCCTTTAGTGTTTCCTTTTGCTGCTGCACACTTGCAGCAGGCAGGTGCGCAGCTGCTTCTTCAACAACAGCAATTAAGCCCGTCGCAGCAGCAGCAGCAATCAGGGATGAATGGAAATAATGCAGCAGGGGGAGTGACTGCCGTTCCTGGGACTGGCAGGCCTCGGTTCATGTCTGAGGAGTCGACTTGTTTCGATGACGCTATCCAGATGGCATTGGCGGGCCGCGTGGGTAGAGGTTTGATGGGTCAGCAGGCTGCGTCTTCTTTCTCTCTCCTGCAGTCAGGAGATGTTGCAGCGTCTGGACAAGCAACGCCGGGGGGGGCATTGCCAGGGGGGGGTCTGGGAATGTCGAGCAGAAGTCTGACAGCTGCAGCTACTGCAGCCGCTTTGAGGCAACAACAATTGCAGCAGCAGCAGTTCAGGCACGCACTTGACCTTGCCCCTTCTGCCGGCGGAATCGGGTTGGCTCCGCTTGCTCCGCTTCGCTCGGCCTCGGCCGGTGCGGGGGCTTCTATCGCTGTGGGGTTGCCTGTAAGGCACCTACACCCTCCTGGTGGTGCAGGTAGAGGGGGAGGGCTGTTATCCGGGGTGGGTGGGGGGGCAGATGATAGAGAGGGAGGGCAAGCGAAGGGAGAACGAGATGCCTCCCCCGTGGGATGTGCAGTGCCTGAATTGTTAGAGCTCAGCCTGATGAGAGACCGCTCAGCCCCTGCTCATTACGGCTTTCAGGTTCCTTCTGCTTCTCCAACCCACGATGGCGGGTCCCCGGGTGTTGAGGGTGGAGGGGCGGGGGGGGATCGTTTGTTCAGATCTGTGAGTGCGGGTATTCGGTTGCATGGGGGGCTTCGTTCTCCTCCTGGAGGGGGGGGGCGTCCTCACACGTTGGCCCTGCCCTCTGCTGCGGGCCCTTTCAGATCGTCACCTCGATTGAAGACTGTGACAGAGGGCGCCCTTTTACTTGGAGATTTTGACGGAGATGGAGAGGCCCAGTCAGGCCGAGGGGGGGGGGATAGAGATAGATTGGATAGAAGGATGGATGCATTGGTTTTGGAGACGGAAGAGAGAGAGAGGGGGGCGGATCGGGATATTGCCGTGGGTGGGTCTGCAGCTTCGTCTTCTTCTGCGGCTGTGGGGGGGGATTCTTCCCCTCCCCCTGGTGATGCAGGGAAGCAGATTGCCATATCAGTGGGGGCGACGCGGCAGAAGTCGGCCGGTGGAAGTTCGACGGGGGGCCAAGATTCGTCGAAGAGTGGGGG
>JAHBMJ010001737.1:18631-84320 GCA_018398765.1 Chromera velia
GGCATAGAGACCGACTTGCCAGTGCCTTGCTTGCACGGAGGCGCAGTGACAGCAGTCAGGGTGAAGGTCTGGGGGGGCGAAAGCGAAGTGACAGCAGTCAGGGAGAGACTGTAGAGGGGAGAGAAGAGAAAGAAAGGGAGGGGTCGGCACCCTCTGGCACAGCCACAAAAGCCTCTGCTGCCGCTGTTGTTGTGGAGACGGCTGAGGTCGCATCCGCCTCGCCAGTCAACGTTCCGTCTGCTTTTGACGCTTCTCCTCGGGAGCAAACAAAGAAGGAGAATGTAGGTGGGGGTAGGCAGGGGGTTTCCAGTGTTTCAGCTTTCCGCTCTGTTGCAGCAGCAGAGGGGGGGGGACAGAGGGACGACCTGACAGGAAAAAAGGCTCTGGGGCCTCTCATACCGCAGAGGGGGGATTCCACCGAAGAGAAAGAAGAGAGGAGACATACGTACGCGTTTGGCCCCACTCGGCCATTCTCAGTCCGGACCGAGAAAGAGAAAGAGGAGCAGAAGGAGAAGGAGAAGGTGGTCGATGTTGGGCTTCCCTTGCCTCTGCCGTTTCCCCCTCCTCCGCCTCGTGTCGGTGTAGGGGCAGTGGGGGGAGGGCTCATCTTTCGTCCTCCTCCGCCTCCCACACCCCCCCCTCTACCTCCCGACGAAGTCTCAACAGGGCCTAGAGCCTTCACTATGGACAACGCGGACATGCAACGCCGTGCCTCTGCTTCCGCCTCCGCCTCTGCTTCATCATCTGCGGCGGTTCCTGCTGCGTCCGTTGACGCGGTGGGGATGGGGGGAGGGCAGAGAGGCGATTCGGCTTTTAGCTCGGACCGTTTGAGTCCTCTGGAAATGATGCGACTGTTGGAGACGGCAAAGAGAAAGACCGCAGCAGCAGCAGAGGGGGGTGAGGGCGGTGTGTCGTCAGGAGTGGAGGAGTCATCGGATGAAGATGAGAGTCTCAGACGGAGACATGCAACCATGCCTGTGGGGCGCGTGAATTTGGAGAGAACACTCAGGACCTCCCCACAGGATCCGTTACTTCCTCTTCCACCCGCGAGCATGTTTGCCCGTTCGCGCGTTGAGCAGGCACAAGCTGCATTGGAGCGAACTCGGGAGAAAGAAAAGGAGAAAGAACGGGAAAGGGAGAGAGCAAGAGACGGACTTTTGGAGACGGAGAGGGCAGTTCCTCTTTCCATTCCCCCACCACCTCCCCCGCCTCCGAACCCCCCACCAAACGACCTGACTCTTCTCCGTTCGCAGAGTGCAAAGGAAAGAGACAGAGACCGGGTGTCACTCACCACTCCGGGATACACACCCAATCTCTCCGGAGGATCCGGCCATCCACTTCCGATCACCTCCTCCTCCCTCGAGTTTCTCCTCAGACAACAACAACAACACCTCGCCGCTGCTGCCGCAGGAGCAGCGGGACCCTCGGCCTCCTCCTCAGCGTCCGCTGCTTCTTCTTCGTCCGCTGCGGTCGTTGGGGGGTCGGGGGTTTCCTCCCTGCCAAATTTCCCTCCCGGCTCCCTTCTCTCGTTGCAACAACGAGAGACTCTCCGGCAGCTCGCACTTCAGCATTCAAATCTGAACACTCCCATGCCCCCCCACCTACCCGGCGACCTGCCGCCCAATTTCTCTCATAAAGTCACGGCGGCGGGACTTTTACAGCAACAGCAGGAACAGCAGGCGCTGTCGGGGGACGACGGGGCAGGCCGCCCTCGGCATGCCGGGGGGGTCTCCTCAAGCAGTCTCCTCACAAAGGGGGGGGACTTTGGGCCCCAAATGCCGGGGCCCTCCGGATCCGGGGCCCTCCCTGGCAGCCGGCCGCCTCCCGCAGGACTCAGCAGCCTTCAACCCCTGCCCCCGCAACCCCCCAACAGCAGCAGCAGCAGTGCGGCGACGAGTGGGGGGGCAGGCGATTTGGGCGCATGGGGGGCGTCGGGTGGCGGCGTCGGAATCGGAGTGCCCGCCCACGTGCCTGTGCCGCCGCAACTGACGCTGGGCCGGGGTGTGAGCCTGCCAGTGGGCACAGGGGGCGTCTCGTCGATCCCGTCGTTGCACGCGATGCGGGGGATGGACGCGCAGGGGCAGCAACTTCTTCAAGCGGATGCCCTGCAACAACAGCTGCAGCACGGAGGAGCGGTGGGGGGAGTCCAAGTGCCTGACAGAGGAAGCGTCGGAGGTCGGCCGGACTCTCTCTTTCTCTTTCTTTCTCTCTTGTATTCTTTGCTTGACTGGTTGCTTGACTGCCTGTACGTGTGCGCGGCTGGGGGTCTTCGTTTTAGCTGTTATGTCTTGGCTCGACAACTACATTTGTTCATTCATGGGTGCATCTGTGCGTGTCTGTCTACCTGTCTGTCTGTCTACCTGTCTGTCTGTCTGTCTGTCTGTGTATCTTTTGTCTTTGTTCTTTCTTTCTTTCTTTCTTTCTTTCGTTCGTTCGTTCGTTTGTTCTTTCGTTCGTTCGGTCGTTAGTTCGTTCTTTCGTTCTTTCTTTCTTTCTTTTCTTTCTTTCTTTTTGCCTGTTGTGTTCATGAAGAAAAGAAGCGAGACGAAGAAACATGTAGTCTGTCCATCTGTCTGTCTATGTGTATGTGTGAGCAGGATCCCTGGCCCCTCCCATGGTTCAGCGGAGCGTCTCTGACCACCAGATCATATACATATCACACATACATATACATACGTACATACATATACATACATACATATATGAGGTATGTGTGAGCAGGGTCCCTGGCCCCTCCCATGGTTCAACGGAGCGTCTCTCACCAGCAGCAGCCGCAGCCTCATTGGCCTCCGGGGTCTACTCCGGTGGGGGGTACTGCGGAGGGCATGCATGTGGGTCTGGGTGTGGGTGTGCAGTCCGTGTCCTCCGTGGGGGGCGGGCCGTCCTCGTCGTCTGCGGGCGGGGGCGGGGGCGAGGGCGGGGCCTCTGCATCGGTGGAGGACCTCCAGAGGCAGGTGCAGGAACTCCAGTCTCAACTGCAGCAACTGCAGAGGCAACAGCAACAGCAGCAACAGCAACAGCAGATGCAGCAGGAAGGTGGGTGCGTGGATCTGAAAGATGCACCTGTGTGCAAGAGCGTGCGGGCGCGCGCGCGCGCGCGTGTGTGTGTGTGTGTGTAGACGGAGGTGTGTATGAAGAGAAGAGCCTGTGCAGAGACATTTAGAGCAGGAGCAGCAGAAGGTGCAGAATGAAGCTGATATGCTTTTGCGGGATGCGCGCATTTAAATATCTGAAACTTTCTTTGTAAGCGTGTTTCCAACAAGTGCGTGCGTATGGATCTGTATGTGCTCGGGTATTCCCTAGTGTGCGAAGAAGTCACAAACGACACAGCACCAGATGCAATAAGAAGAGCGAAAGTTCGAGTGCATCGATCAGTGTGCATTTGTTCTTCCCCTCTGCCGATGCTCATTTTTCTCTCCGATCGTTCCCTTCCCTCTCTTCCCTTCTGCAACATTGACGTGACGTGGCTTGCTTGTGCACGTGCAGGGACCCCCCGTTCCCGTTCCGCTCTGCCCACCCCCGTTCCTCCCCCGCCGCCGCCGCCACCGCCCCCACAGCCACCGCAGCAACAGCAACAGCCAGCACAGACCGCCGCGACTTTCATTAACCTGCCGTTGCTTCAAGAACAGCTGCGACAACTGGATGAGCTGCAGAACCAGCAACAACAACAGCAAACACAGCAGCCTCAAGCGGGCGCCGCCGCACAGATCGGAAGTCCGTGGGTCCTCTCATCGGTGGCGGCGACCACCGGGGCGGGTCCGGCGAGCCTAGCCGGGACAGATTCGGCCGCTGCGGGTGGCACAGTGGCCGGGACGTACGCAGGGGACACACCGGGGTCGGCCTCCGTTTTCCCCTTGCGTGGCCACCCTTCGGGATCGGCCTGCGGTGTGCACATTCCCCCGTTGGGCGTCGGGCCGATGTCTGGGTCCGCGTCTGCGTCGGGACTGTCTGGGGGTGGAGGTCTGGAGTTCGGAGAGGGGGGCGAAACTCTAGATGGCGGCGTCGGGGCTTCCGTCTCCTTGTCTCCGTCCCCGTCGGTGGGTCTTTCGGCGGCTGCAGAGAGCGGCGCCGCGAGAAGCGCTCGTGGGTCTGCGTTGGGAGTTGCGGCGTCGAATGCGGCGGCGGGGCTGACCCTTCCAACGGGGGGGGCACAGGGGGCGGGGGGTCTGTTGTGGCCAGCGGGAGGGGGGCCAGGAAGCGGGGCTCCTCCTATGGGAGGGGGCATTCCGTTGCATGAACTGAAGGTGAATGAGTGACGGGGGGGGAGAGGATCTAACTAGTTTATATTCTTCTTCGTGTGTTTGCTGGACTTTCTTTTTTAATCCTTCAATTCCTCTGTGGATTTTTTTCTTTCTTCCTTCATTTGAAGTTATTCCGCTCTTTCTCTCTCTCTTTCTCCTCTCTCTCTCTCTCTCTCTCTCTCTCTCTAACGATCTCTCTCTCTGTCTTTTGTGTGTGCGCACGTGCCTCCGCGGGAGGATCTGGTGCCTCCGTTCACCCCCTTCGACCACCCCCCTTTTTTGTTTTGTTTTGTTTTATTGGATCTAGTGAGTGACCTCGGGGGCAAATAATAAGGTGTTGAACGAATGTATTGAACGAATTTGGTGCTGAACTGTATGTCAGGCTCTCGGTTACTCCCTCTCCACCACCCCCCAAGGGTTCCTCCATCTGACGGCCCCCCAACCGCCGCCGCACTTGGGGACGCCGCAACTTCTCTCGGGGGCAGGTGGCCCATCCGTTGGTCCGTCCGTCCGTCGGCTTGTTTGTTGGATGGATGGATGAATGCATGGGGCCGGTGTTTGTTGTTTTATTTATGCATCGGTGGATCGACTTGTGTGTTCTCATTCTTAAGAATACACACATGCGTTGAGAGGCGGTCGATTCTTTTCCTATACCTATGAGTGAGAGGCAAAAAAGAAGCCTCACGGTATCCCCCCATGCACGCGCGGGCCTGAGGGGTGTTTGAAGAAACAAACAAACAGAATGAATCGGTGTGTGTGTGTGAGAAACGAAAACAATTCGAGCGGCCTGGCCTTCCAGAGTGCGTAGCGAGAAGGGGATTGGGTGGATGGGTGAAGGGCACTGGAGCGTTTCTCTTTGGTGCTTGTTACTTTGCGTCTGTCCTTGACTTGTGTTTTCTTTCTTGTCCTTCTGTCCTTCTTGTCCTTCCTTCCTTCCTGCAGGGAGCGGCAGCGTGTTCAGTGCAGGCGAGAGTGCAGCGGACGGGGCCACTGTACGTCCGTTTTTTCTTCTCTTTCTATTTTGTCGCTTTGTCATACTTGCGTGGGTGTTACTGAGTGTATACTTACTTTGAGGAAGTGAAGGAGATTTGAGGGACTGATGGATGCGCCGTTGGCTGTCTTCTCCCTTTTCATCTGTCTGCCTGCCTGCCTGCATTTCTGGCGCTTGCTTCTGCCAGTAAATCAGTCAAACAGGTGTGTCTCTCATCCCGTCTCTTTCTGAGTTCCTGATGTATGGCCGTTTGAGCACCAATTATTAATACATATGAAGAACACTGAGCGTGCGTACGTGTGTGATCCCCCCCTTGTGCAGTTGTCGGCCCAGCCGGCACGCGGAGGCGTCCAGACATCCACCGCCGCTGTCGGGGGTGGTGTCCCCCCGTCTTCCTTCGTCTTTTTGGGCCTCCCTCAGGTGTGTGTGTGTATGTGTGGGTGGGTGGGTGGGTGGGTGGGTCGTGTGTGGGGGTGTATGTGTCGTGTGAGTGGGTGTACGTGTGGGTCTGGGTGTGGGTGGGTTTGTGTGTGTGTGTGTGTGTGTGTGTGTATGCATGCGTGCGTGCGTGCGTCTCTCTCTCTCTCTCTCTCCCTCTCTCTTTCTCCCTCTCTCTCTTTCTCTCTCTCCCTCTCTCTCTCTCTCTCTCTCTCTCTCTCTCCCTCTCCCTCTCTCTCTCTCCCTCTCTCTCTCCCTCTCCCTCTCCCTCTTTCTCTCTCTCTCTCTGTGTGTGTGCGTGTGTGTGTGTGTGACACACTGTGTGTGAGTGTTAGTGTGTGTGAGAGAGAACGAATAGTGTGCTTACATATTGGGATTCTTCCTTGTTGCGTTCCCATTGCAGAGGGCACAGAGCGTGCCTGTGGACGACCCAGGTCCGTCTTCTTGTCTCTTTTTGCACTTTTCCTTTTTGCTTTCTTGAGAGTGATGGGGGGCCTTCTCTTCTCTTGTTTGCACTATTCCTTCATCTGCTTCTCTCTCTCTGTGTTTGTCTGACCATTAAACGGAAGGAAGGGAAAGGGAGGAAACGGGAAATAAAGCCTAGCTGTCCAGAAAGACAAAAGGCGACTATGCAAGAAGGAAACTAGATGAGAGTGTGTGTGCATGAGGGTGAGGGGGGGCTCTCCTCTCCTTTCCTTCCCCCTCCTGCCCCTTCCTTCCCTCTCCCCCCGCGTGTCCTTACGTCCTTTTACTTCCTCCACTTCCTCCTTTCTTCCTTTGCGTCTTCCATTTCCTCACCTGGTCGCTCTCTCTCTGTCTGTCTGTCTCTCTGCATCTCTGCAGGTGGACCTTTGGCGATCGCCTCCAACAGCACTCAGGAAAAGGTCGTGCCCCCCTACTCAGTTTCTCCTTCCAGCGGGGGCCTCACGACGCCTGTGCAGGTGCGTGAGTGCATGCGACAGTGCGTGCGTCGGTGCTTACGCGTTGATCTCTACAGCTTCATATTGACGGTTTGGTGACAGACGAGATCGACTATCAAAAGAGCTTGCCGAACTCTGAAAATGCCCCACACACATGTACATGTTTGTAAAAGAGGAGAAAGAGGCAGAGAGGCAAAGCCGTCCCTCTTAATTCTCCTCTGGTTCTCCAACGTTTCCTTTCCCCACTTTCTATGTTGTTTTGTATTCTCTTTTCCTCTCCCCTCCCCACTTCTCTTATTTTTCATCTTCCTCTTTCTGCCCCCCCCACTCCCCCCGCCTGTGACTGTCTCCTGTTGGTTCCATTTATGCATGCAGCTTCACTCCCCGCCGCCTCTCTCACCGGATCAGGCCGCAGTCGTCTCTGCATTGGTCGGTGCATTCACTTCTATGCAGAATTTCTTTTCTGTATGTATGTGTGCATGTACGAGAATGATATGCACTCACCGGATCAGGCCGCAGTCGTCTCTGCATTGGTCGGTCGGTCAGCTGAATGTGGTGTTTCACTCATCTGTCTGCTCTTTCGCCGTTTGACTCTGTACTCTTGTCTGTTTTGCTCTCTCACCTGATTTTCCGCTTCCGGAGCAAGACAGACAGATTGAAAGACATGCACCGACACCTTTGTCTCCCTGGCGACGGAGCCGAACCAAAATAAAACCACACACCAGAGAAGGCAGGACAAGTCTATCTAGAAGCATTCACTCCCCCCTTCTGTGCCCTTGGATGGAATGCAGCAGCAGCAACAACGACAGAGGGGGGAGGGGGACCTCCGACCTCTCTATGCAGAATTTCTGTAT
Organism: Chromera velia; assembly: GCA_018398765.1. Classification (NCBI taxonomy): domain Eukaryota; family Chromeraceae; genus Chromera; species Chromera velia. The sequence continues at coordinate 26,076 of JAHBMJ010001737.1, forward strand.
GTGTATTTATGTATATGCAGAATTTGTATGTATATGCATGTACGTGGATGGAATGCAGCAGCAACAACGACAGAGGGGGGAGGGGGACCTCCGACCTCTCTATGCAGAATTTCTGTATGTGTATTTATGTATATGCAGAATTTGTATGTATATGCATGTCCGTGGATGGAATGCAGCAGCAGCAACAACGACAGAGGGGGGAGGGGGACCTCCGACCTCTCGGCCTGGGAAGGTCGGTCAATCTTTCTCTTTCTCTCTCTCTCTCTCCCTTTCTCTCTCGGTCTGCGTGTGGGGTTGTGGGTAGGCATGTGAGTCCATTTCTTTCACTTTTGTCCCTTTCCTTTGGAGCCGATATGATACCTCTGCTCTCTGTCTTCCTCGTTTTCTCTGTGGTGCTCAATTGACAAAGGCACATAAAAGTGGCTGGACATTCATGCACACTGGGTTCTTTATCCATCCATTCTCTCTGCATGAATGCATGGATGTATATACGCATGGATGCCTGCAGGGCCACGTCTGCCGTCCTGTACAGCACGACCAGCGCTGCTTCTGCTTCGGCAGCGGCAGCTGGTCCTTCGGGGCGTCCTCGGTGAGTGCGTGCGTGCGTGCGTCAGCATTTGTTTCTGTCTGTCGTTCGTTCCTTCGTTCTACCACCTGAGCATTTGTGCACCTGTGTGTGTGTGTGTGTGTGTGTGTGTGTGTGTGTGCGTGCGTGTGTATGTGTATGTATGTATGTATGTATATATGTATTTTTGCGCGTGTGCTTCTTCGTGCGAGAGTGCGTCCCCGTTTCACTGTTGCTTCGCCCTTTTGTGTCCATCGCGTTTCTTCCCCTTTTTTTGCGCGCGTTCGTTTGTGCATGTATGTATGTATGTGTGATGACAAACAGGTTCGAAAGCTGGGCGGAGAGGCTGGCTGACCTTGCGCAAACGACAACAGTCGAAGGTTGGCCTTTCTCTCTCTCTGACTGTCAATCAATCTTTTTTGTCGTCTGCATACCTTCTTCTCCCTCTGGCGCCGTCTGAATTCTTCTGGCGGTCTCGTTCGTCTTCTGCATGTGCGTGCCCTTTGACCTTCCTTGCTTTCCCCCTCTTAGTCTGTCTGTCTGTCTGTCATCTCCGTGTGTGTCTGCTGTTTTGTTTGTCTCTCCTCTCCTTCGATCGTTCTTTGTGACAGGCAATGTATGTACCTCGCTTTTTTCGATGAAACCTGGCTTCTTCACTTTTCTTTTCCTTTTTCCTTCTTTTCTTGTCGTATCCCGCGTACTGTTTTTGTTGTGCTTCCCCTCCTGCCTGAACATATATTCCTCGAATTCCTCCGTGACTGTGTGTCTGTCTGTGTTTGGGTTTGCAGATCTGCAAAAAGCCCAACCGGAGCACTACGAGGACTGAAATATCGAGGGAGGGAAAGAAAAAGGAAGTTTTGGTGGAAGAGAGGAGAGGAAGAGAGGACTCGACTCCCTTTTGTGAAGGAAACATGGTCCGTCCGTCCAAGGAGGGAGGATACAAAGAAAGAAGAGAGAGGAAGGAATTAGAGATGACGCATTCATTTCCAGTTCCTGTCCCCCCTTATTTCCTCCAGGGCCCTCTCTCTATTCTGTCCGGGCGCCCCGTCACCTGCTCTGTTCCCTTCTATCGATGGTCAGGGGACTGTGTATGTTTTTGTTTGGCTTTTTTTTGTTTGTATGAGAAGAGATCGGACGACCGAGGCTCCCCCTGGGGTTGTTTGGAGAGAGCGGAAGGGAGGATCAAGAAAGCTTTCATTCAGTCAAGAGAAAGAAAACGAAATTGTCGGGAAGAGGAAAGGATCAGGCGGGAGAGAGGGAGAGAGGGATAGAGAGAGAAGGGGATTCTCCTCTCCTTTCCTTTCCTAGGTCGGTCTGTTTTTTTGTCCTGCTGCCTCTTTAATTAATTGTCTGCTCTCTTCTCTTCTCGATCCATGAAATAAAATTGAGGAGCAAAATTTGATTGACCGAGAGATGGGGTCTGAGAGAGAAACAGGGGGACAGACTACAAATAAGGCCCGGGAAGGGAAGGCAAGGGAATGGAAGGGCATTCGAATGGGAGGAAGGGCGAGAGAAGAGAGAGAGATGTTGAGGATCATCTAAGTGATCGATCGATCGATCGATCGAAGGGTTCGTTCAGTCATGTCATTCCTTCATGTGTGGGTGTATGTAATCATTTATTCATGTGCATCAACATCAGCATCATCAGACAGAGTGAGTCCGTGTTGATTTGAGGGAGGGGACCTTCGCTTGCGATGCATGCATGTGGTTGGGTTGCAGCATCTCAGAAATTTCTTTGTGTGTGTGTGTGTGTGTGTGTGTGTGTGTCTGTCTGTCTCTTTCTTTCTGGTTGGTGCTCGATCGATCGATGTGTTTCTTCCTTCCTACCTTCATTCCTGCGTGTCTTGCTTTCGTCGTTGCTGCTGTTTGATCGCATGCGTGTGCTGTTTTTATTCTTCCTTCCTATTTGAGCGTGCGTCGGTCGGTCGGAAGAAAGAAGCTGGACCAAAGGGGTGGGGGGGCAAGGGGGGTTGTGAAAGGCGAAGGGGGGTGTAAGTAAAGTCAGAGACAGGGGGGTGCGATTCGTCAATTTGCTTGCAGACATAAGCGTTGAGGCGTGAGAAGGAAGTGAGAGTCAATTAAATGATCGAGTCACTAACTAAATGAAATCTTTCGTCCGGGTCAGTCAAGGTGAGGGAAGGAATTGATGTCAAAGTCAATAGGAGTGAATATGATGGGCTCCACACACGAACGTTCGTTCCATCAATCCATCACGTCCTAACACACACCTAGTTTGTTAGTCAGAAGAGGACCGATCGACAGTATAGACTCAAAAGAGGACACAAGGAAGAAGGAAGGAAACGGAAATTCTTAGCGTAGAGGGTTCCTCAAAGAAGAGAAAGTGGGAGATTGGCGGGTATTTGTATTGAAAGAAAGCAAGAAAGAAAGGACGACTGCCACATTCAAGTTTTCCTTCACCCTTTTTTTGCTTCGCGTTTCCTGGGTTGGGGGTTTGTTTTTCGCATTCATTTACTCTCCTTTCCTTTCCTTTGGCTTTTTGTTCCTTTCCGCTGTATGGATCGCACGGCTCGATTGTTTGCTTCAGAATCCATTGTCTTCTCTTCCTTCTCTCTCTCCCTCTCTCTCTCTGTGTGCGTGCCTGTGGTTCTATGATCCGTTTTCGGTTTGCATACCTCCGTCCCTTACCTCTCTGTCTGTCTGTGGCTGTGTGCATGTGTCGTTTGATTGGGAGAATCCCCTTTCTTTATTGGCTTCTCTCCTCCAGCATCGATCTATCTAGTGGTTGCTCGCCTGTCTGTCGTCTCTCAAGTCCGTTTTTCCTCCCTCCCCTCCCCTCCCCCCTCCATGTCCGTGTCCTTCCATGTTTGCGTGCGTGTATGTACATGGACGTTTGTTCATATGTGTGTTCAACTCAGTTTCTCTCTGTTTCCTTTCTCCCCAGGCATAAATATTCATGGTCTTGTCCGTCTCTTCTCTTTTCCCCGTCTTCTAGTTCCTTCCTGACTGACTGCAATCGTATGTATCTCTTCTTTCATTCTTCCGGCCGGCCCGCCGTGTTGCAAGGAAAGAACAATCGCGGGCAGAAAAGGCAGACCAGACAGGAAGAGCAAAGTTCTTATTTATTGGTGTCCGACAGGGAGGCAGAAGACAGCAGGACTGTCCGTGAAATACTAGAAACAAACGAGAGGGTGATCAAAAGAGGGGGGTTCTCAGTGTGTCTCGCTGCATGCAACGAAGAAAGGGCAGCAATGGAAGGAGGCCGTTGGACTTGCGAATCGAAAGAAGTGGGAGGGGTTACCGTACGGGGGTATGGGTATGGAGGCCATGCAGCTGCAGGAAGCTAGGGTGACATGCACATGCATGCGTGCATGTGTTTGACTCGGAGTAGGTGCGAAAGAAAATTTGTTGTCCGAAATTGTTGCTTCGCTCGTTTGAATTGATTGTATTGCTAAAAGAAAAATACTTCGCAAAGTTGTTGAACTTAAGTTCTCACATAGAGTGACACTCACATTCATCTCACATTCTCTTGCTTACTTGCCTAGTTACTTGCAGATTTGCCAATGAAACGTATAATATACATCAAACTTGAATAAATAAGCAAATGTGAAGAAATTGTAGGTTAAATTCCAAGTCAAGCTTAGTCAAGCTTCAAAACAATGTCTGAACTTTAGTAGTTATTCAAAATTTCTTTCTATTAAATTGCTATAAAAAGTTATTTTTAACATATAATCATCATCATGATCATACACCATCGTCATCGGCCTGTGCTTAGTAGGCGTCGATCTATAGCATTCGGCACGTTTTCAGATTTTTTCTTTTTTACCATTGTGCATCGCCTAGTAAAATAGTTAGAAAATAGTTAGCTATTTTTACTATTTTAAAGTAAAATAGTGCTATTTTAGTATTAAAATAGTAAAAATAGCTAACTATTATGAACTATTTTATTATTTGACGTAGCAAATAGTAAAAATAGTCATTATTTTTACTATTTTCACTATTTTGACATAGCAAGCCGACTCATAGATGGAAGCTGGAAGCCTGGAACGAGGATATAAGGGCAATCATTTTTCAAACTTTTTTTTCAATCTCCCCCACTCCCCTTAGTACGAGGCTTAGTACGAGCTGAAGCAGCCACCCATTGTACATTTTCCCTAGCAATTTCCACTCGTTTCTCAATGGGTGTGCGCTCCTTTATTCTGCTATTAATGAGATCGTCAAGCTTCTGAGTCTGTCTCTATCCCTCTCCATCTCTGCACATTCCGTGCTATAGATTCCGTAAGTAAAACTGGCTTAGTAAGTGAATCTCATCCCAGACCTTCCTGTCAGGGCAAGTTGAACCCAGAGTTGAACAAATCTTCTCCAGCTCTCCCCTCTGCACATATATAACCACCCGTCATCACATTTATATATTTATCATGATGACATCAGCACATTCAAAACTAGATGTAAATAAAAAACAACACAAATTAAAGAAGCAGAAAACATAGTTTAAACACTCAGTAGTACTGAAATGTCATTAAAGTGTGGCACAGCCATACTTCCTTCCTGGCCCCGGCAGTGCCGGCCTCTTCGCCTATCCCTCCATCCATCCATCAAGTTGATCGAACCCCGGCCCTTCCAATGCTTCCATTCGGACAGACACACAAAAAAGTGTCATCGTGTGTCGGTGAGCCAATATCTCTCACTCGACGATTCTAAAAACGCTCTCCCTTGCTCCGTCAATCTGAATAACCTCTCCCCACCTGCAGACTTCTCTTCAAGATAACCGAGCGCCTGCCCCATGCTTCTCAGAATTCCCAAAAGCATGCCGTCCAGATTGAATTTCGCCCCCTCAGGCTGTGCAGCAATCAGGGGATGTGCTCTCAAGGCCGCTTCTGACACCCACTCTCTTTTCTTCCCCATTTCTGCAATGATCTGCAGCATTCGCCATCGTATTCTTTTCTTCCTTTTCACCCCCAGATCTCGAATTTTCGACTTCAAAGGGGGAAACAACGGAGTGACCTCAGAGCCACACATAAAGCATGTCGCTGCCACAGGTGCATTCATGTGCCCACAAACCTTGCACCTCCACTCATTCACCATATCGGGTGGCACCCCTGCCAGCTCCTCATGATACACCCGTGGGTAGGCCTCAATGATCGCCTGGCAGTCAACCGAATCGAATGCGATGACCTTGAAGTCGGGCGACTCCTTTTGGATCTTCCGGATCCATTCCTGACACACTCCGCAGGGAAACAACGGGTTGATATCCTCATCCGCCTCGGAGGCTGTTGTCAAGGTGGACAGGGCCAGAGTGCTGTCTTCACTGTTACCGTCTCCTGCACCTGCACCCCCCTTCTCATGATCAGATTCTCTGCGCAGAGCTAGGACTGCGACCGCGAGGAATTCCTCCCTCTTCAAATCGGGTCGATCGGTCACGGCGTTGTTGAAGGCGGCTCTCTCTGCGCAGTTGGTGCCTGTGGGCAGTGACACCTCAACGTTCACTCCCTTCACGAAGGAGAGCTCAGTCTGCCCGTCTGCCTTTGTCTGTTTGAGCATGAGGACGGCCAAGACTCTCTGGCCGCTCTTGTGCCACCAGAAGGGGTCCGTGTCTCCCTTCAGAAAACGGTCACGCAAGACCTTCATGTGCTCCACCAATTTCCTGATCGGGTCCTCTGCCCTCATCGAGGCCACTGTCCTCTTGCAGAAATATTTCTTCTCCATCGACCAGTGGGGAGGCGGCGTGAGGGAGAAGTTCCTTCGCGGCTGTCGCGGAATAAGCGAGGGTGCAGGGCTCTTCTCAGCACCGAGGGGGGAAAAGAAAAAGGGAACACCTCGCTGCAGAGAGAGGGGAGAAGTGCCGAAGGACCTGTGCCCGCGAACTTCAACAGCCCAAACCATGTTTCTTGCCCGTCTACTTGCTTCACAGACTCCCCATTTGCCGTCGCGGATACTGAGAGATCGAATATTAATTGAAGGAAAGAGACGGATAGAGCGGGGCGAGGCCACACAGGGCACCATCGCGTTCCCTTTCGGGACTCTGTGGAGGAGACGGCTTGAGAGACAGATGGAAAGCAACTCGTCTCCTGGCTCCTTTGATCGCCTCTGATCCAACGTCGACTCTCAAACTTTTTCTCTTCCCTCAACTGCAGCTTGAACTGCTTTCCTCAACCTGAATGACATCACTCTGCATCTTTCTTTTCCACTCTGACATCGTTCTGACAGCCTCATTCAAACGAGGAAGTCTGAAAAAAAGAAGCCGGGTCACATCCAGAGGACGAGGGCCGCGCGGCCAGGCGCGGATGCATCCGCGGATGCGCGGGCCCCGCGGCCGCGCGACATGCCTGAGCCTGCATGAGAGACACATGAGAGACGCCTAGCTGTACTCATGCTGTACTCATATATGAGTGTCAATTTTCAGACTCTTCGATACAGCTTGCCAAATGTTTCATCCAACCAGATCAGAGTGCACAAGAAGGTGGGAAGTCATGAGGGCTTTTGCTGTGAGTCTGTAATTTTTTGTCAGTGGGTAAAGCGTCTTTCTCCTCTCTCGGCCCCAAAATGGAGAAGACGGCTGTGAGCCCTCCTCTGACCACTGAAGGCTTCCTCCAACGACTGAAAAGGTTACGCACCTCTATCGTCTCTGATCTTGACTCCACCATCAGTGTGGTTGAGAAGACTTTGAGGGCGAAGGAGGGAGGCCAAAATTCAGCAGCAGCTGCAGCCGCACCCGCGACTGTCTCGTGCGTCCAAAAGGAAGACGTCGCCGTTCTCGATGCGGTGAAGAAGGCGGGGCGAGAAATCAAAAGGCAGCTGGGGGAGTTCGAACGGAGGCACTTTGCAATTCAATTTTATGTGGGTTTGATTGAATCGATTGGAGTGGGCATCAGTGAAAAGATTCGTGAGTTTCGACCAGTGTCGGCAGAGACCACTCAGCAGGCACTCTTTGAGTTTGTCAGTGGCGCCAGCCATGGAGACGATTTCTGTCTCTACCTGAAAGCGGGTGCAGACCTGAATGGACTTTTTGAGGGTTAGACGGCTCTGATCAGGGCCGTGTGTGCAAACCATGTGGAAGCCTTTGAAATGATATTGAGTGACCATCCGGACTTGGAGGTGAGGGCTGGGCGGGTGCCCAAAGGCACTGCGGGTGTGGTTGAAGGGGATACGGTTGTGATCGTTGCCTGTCGTCTGCGTCGCTGGCCGATGGTTCGGTCCCTGATTGCAGAGGGGGCAAATGTTGATGCGTTAGGGGGGGATGGCAAGAAAGCGTTGCAGGTCGCTTGTCAGGCTGCAGATAAAGAGCTCGACAAAGAGCTCGACAGTGAAGATGGATATCCGAGGCATAGGTTTCGACTCTTCTATAACCCTCAGAACGGTGACCCTGCAGTCCGCTCTGCCGTGAGTGCAGCCTTGAAAGACCTTCTCAAGAAAACTTCCGATGTGGCTGATCTGAAGATCACCTATCCGGATCGCAATCGCTTCGCTGAGTCTCTCGTGCATTTCTTTTCCTGGCACGAACTTGAAGAGCTGTTGCTCCTCTCCCTTTCACGGGGGCTGGACGTTGATGCCGTCACTCCTGCTGGATGGACAGCTCTGATGTTGACTGTAGCAAGAGCTAGACCAGAGTATGTGGAGATTCTGGTAGAGAACGGTGCCGATGTCACAAAGGTGAACGTGTCTAACGACACAGCGCTCCTTGTTGCAATAGATCCTGAAGGATGGAAGCGTGCCAAGTTCGTGACCGTCGTCGAGTTGGAAGGTAAATAGATGATAAAGGGAAGGTTTTGTGAGACAATGGGAGGCTTCAAAGAAGACTTTTGGAAATGTTGAACACGTATTAAGTGCTTGGAACCTGGCGGTGCTGGCAGAATTTCTGCAATGCATTCCTGGCGTCTTTCTTGCTTTCAGGCGATGCTGATGACCTTAGCTCACCTGGCCGGAGAGCGTGACCGTCGTCGAGTTGGAAGGTGAATAGATGACAAAGGGAAGGTTTTGTGAGACAATGGGAGGCTTCAGAGAAGACTTTCGGAAATGTCGAACACGTATTAAGTGCTTTGAACTTGGCGGTGCTGGCAGAATTTCTGCAATGCATTCCTGGCGTCTTTCTTGCTTTCAGGCGATGCTGATGACCTTAGCTCACCTGGCCGGAGAGCGTGACCGTCGTCGAGTTGGAAGGTAAACAGATGACAAAAGGAAGGTTTTGTGAGATAATGGGAGGCTTCAGAGAAGACTTTCGGAAATGTCGAACACGTATTAAGTACTTTGAACCTGGCAGTGCTGGCAAAATTTCTGTAATGCATTCCTGGCGTCTTTCTTGCTTTCAGGCGATGCTGATGACCTTTGCTCACCCGGAACCCCTGAACATTAATTCGTAGTGGTTTTTTAAAAAAAAAAATCAGTACATTTTCCTGTTTTCACGCGTTTGGCGCGTGACTGCTCTGCGCGTGAGCGTTAGGTTTTTATACTATTCATGCATGGAGAAGGCCAGGCGCGAAACTTAGAGTCATGTGTTGGGTCTGAGCATCTATATTTTTGTATTATGTTTTCACCCAAGGCAATCATATTTGACAAACATTTTTTTACCTTTAAAAATTGTACTTCCAAGGTAGAAAATACCAAAATTTCCTGCTGGGGGGGGGTTCCGCACCCCCCATAGACCCCCCTCGGAACACAACACATGTGTGCAGGAAGAATTAGATGAGATTTCAAAGAGCTTAACTCGATTCCAGTTCATTGAAGGTGATCACTCGTCGTAACTGAGAGTTGGAGAGGTTGATCGTCCTCCATTAAATTTAAATGTGGCTCAAACTGTTCGTCTCTACATTTTTCTTCTTTCATAATCGGCTAATTTTTGATTCTTGTGGTGCACTCTAGGGTGCACTGCGCGGTCTTGGCTGTGGCTTGCCAGGCGGAATCGGTTTCGATCGCGCGTAGGGCCAAAATCGGCTTTCCATGAAAGGCAAAAGAGATGGAGGTGCAAATCAAGTCTGTCACCTGCTTTCACTTCATCCATTAGTATTATTCTCGTGATGTCTGCCAAAGAACACCGACAGCAAAACGTCTTACTAGGCGTCGGCTAAAGAAAAAAAAAAAAAAGATCACCCAAAACCCTTTATTTTTTTTTCTTTTTTTTTTTCTTTTTCGGTCAAACAACTGCTGTTCAAGTGTTACACAACTGTTGTTAACTGTTGTTTAGGGTAAAAAAGTAAAAAAAAAATTAAAAAAAAAAAGTCTTCTCTGATCGCTTACTTTCTTTCTTTTTTTTTTTCTTTAGCCGACGCCTAGACGTCTTAGAACGACCAGTTGCGGTGTGAGTAGACCGTAACACTGAAGATAACTTTAGCTCAGCTTACTAGATTTATCACTTTTGGGACATCGTTTTTGAGTAAATTTATAATCCGTCTAAATCAATCCAAGTCCGTCTTTGTTCTACTTTTCAATTAATTTCACAAATCACGGATTTAATTTATAGAGTAACAAAGTTGAGGATCAAATAGCGATTGTTTTCTTTCAATTTAAAACTATAACACTTTAATTCCGTGCACATTCGATCCTGTGCACGCGTGCATGAAGACTTTGGTGGAGTTGACTGTAAAATTGACTGTACAATTTACAAAGAATCGATCGCGTATGTCAAAGTTACACAGTCAAACTAATAACAATAGCATCGAATCCTTTTTGGCAGGCAAAAGGATCAATCGGACTGTACAGGGAGGGACCAGGTCGCGCTATAGGCCGGTGCTTGCCGGGGTCTCTCGGCAGAAACGAAGTCAGAAAGGAAGGAGAAAGATGAAAAGGGAAGATGACGGTGCGATGCCTGTGCAGAGGCGAGGAAAGGGGGAATGCACGCGAATTGAGGAGGGGATTCAGGGAAATGGACGTCAATTTCTCTCTCTCTCTCTCTCTCTCTCTGTGTGTGTGTGTGTGTGTGTGTGTGTGTGTACGTTTCTGCGAACCTCCACCGAACCGTCTTGGAAAGTCCGGAGGGAGAAAGATCCTTTGGGGGACTGAGAGAGTGACGGAGGAAGAAGGAAAGAAAACTTAAGAAGAGGGCATGCTAAGTGGACCCGACCCGAAATTGAGAATCAATTTGCTTAACTCTTTTTACACACAGATCGAAACAAAGAGAGAGCGCAGGGAGTACTGACGACCATCGAAAGCGGAAGGGGGAAGAGGCAGAACGGCGGGAAATACAAAAATAATGGAGGAGAATTGGGGAGCAAAATGCCCCAAAATTTACCCTCAACAGAGAGAATCGGGGAATGTGAGAGAGACAGCCAGGCTGCAGACACATATAGGTGCAGAGATCCATTGACCCCCCAACCTCTCTTTCCCCCATAATTTATCTCTTTGATCTTTCATTTTCCCACACCTCTCTTTCGCTCCCTCTCTCCCCCTGTCTCGGGTTAATTCCCATTTCTGCCTCTGCCTGGCCCCCCGCATCCCCTTGCAGAGGCCGTTTCAGAGTCTGGTCGGTTCTCTTCAATTTAATAATATTAACAATGTAAAACTTGACAGCAAAGACCGGTCCGTAGCTGCCTCACCAGGCGTGCCACCTCCTCATATGTACACTGACTGCAACACATTGATTGCAACATTCAACAGCACAGCAATCAAGCAGTGTTGCTTCCTTCCCCTAGCTTCTTCATTCATTCCTTCATGAAGAGACCGCAGTCCCCGCCTCCATCTCCATCACCAGCCGCGCGGCCTCTGACTCCTCCAGACGGCTCTCGAGGGCAATTCGCTCGGCGTCGACGCGCCGGAGCTCGTCTATCAACAGCTGCACCCATCCATCCATCCATCCATGCGCACATATGGCTATACATACATACATACAAACACACAACCAAGGAAGGACGGAAGGAAGGAATCAGATGCGACATTTATACATCTTTTGTCGTTCCTGTCTGGTCTCCTTGTTTTACCTGACAGAGATGAGAAGAGAGTGCATCCATCGGTGGCACACAAGCAGGCGGCCTCAATCCCTCCCTGCATTATTCCCTTTCAGTCCCTCCACCACTCCCTTTCCCTCCACAAACAACACCCCCCCTTACTAACCTGCAGGTCCCTTTCGTTGACCTCTCCGCGTTCCTTTGCTTCGGCAGCTTCGGCACGGAGTCTCTGGACCTCTCTGCATGAACACATGCAGACAGCAAAATCAAAAATTAAGTTTCTCAGTGATCAGATAGCCACTGCTTTGCGCACAGAAGGAGGGGCGGGAACGAATATTTATTCGCCTGCGAAACCCAGAAGAAATTTCCTGCCAAGATGAAGGAAAGAAAGAAATGCAAAGCCAAACGAATCGGAGGCCAACGAACGGAGGCATCACATCGAAAGAAAGCGAAGATCATCAAGAGAAAGAAAGAGAAAACAATAATTGACTCAGACTTTATCTTATCCGGTTTCCCCCCCTCTCTTTCTCCCCACCCTCTTTACCCACACTCTCTCCCCACCCACTGACTTCCGGCTACTCTCCAACTGCTGCAAGATCAGGTCCCTCTCGCCTGACACCTGAGATTTGTTTAGATGAGTGAGAGAGACCAATCAACCGACCAATAAAGTCAGCGAAGGCAGGAAGGAAACAATGAGTGATTCAAGCAGTAACGGAAGGGCGACAGAAATGATCGAAGAGCCCCTCTAAGTTCTCTTGCTTTCATGTTTCCTTCTTTGTCGCCTCTCCCGGCAAATTGAATCCAACCGATGAGACAGAAAGGATCTCTTTCCGGTCTGAAGCACTCGATTTTTGTCCAGAAAAAGAGTAGAAAAAGACTCTTCCTCGCTCGTTGCTTCCCTCAACCAATCAGCGGATCCTTCTTACCCTCCTTTTACTCAACACGGCATTTCAATCAAAAAGTCGAGCCGTACCTTCGCAATCAGGGAAACCGCCTCGTCTCTCTCCGCCTCTGTTGCACGAAGCAACCGTCGAGCCTGCAGGCACACACATCACATCAATCCAATTGCACAAAAAAGTAAGGTCACCAACCATTCACACATCCATCCAGCTAGGCCTCTTCCACGGCTCGATCATCGAGAAGCTGAAAGAAAAATTTCATGAAGCTGGCATCCGTCACGAATTGGCCGACAAAAAAAAATGCAAAGAAAACAAAGTGTGCGAGAGACAACCCAGGAAGGAAAGAGGTCAGTCAGAAGAATTCTTTTGTTTTCTCTTTGGAGTCACACATAAGTCCGGTCACAGCCCACCCATCCATCCATCCATCCAGTCAGAAGAATTCTTTTGTTTTCTCTTTGGAGTCACACATAAGTCAGGTCACACCCCACCCATCCATCCATCCAGTCAGAAGAATTCTTTTGTTTTCTCTTTGGAGTCACACATAAGTCAGGTCACACCCCACCCATCCATCCATCCATCCACCCATCCATCCATCCATCCATCCAGTCAGAAGAATTCTTTTGTTTTCTCTTTGGAGTCACACATAAGTCAGGTCACAGCCCACCCATCCATCCATCCATCCATCCCACCTCCTCTGCCGCCTTCTCCTTCGCCTCCCCCTCCGCCCACACATTTATTTATTTTATTTGTGTATTTATATGTATGTACGTATGTATGTATGTATACAGAATTCATTATTTAATATATATGTGTGTATGCATCCACCCCCCCACCTCGTCTGCCGCCTTCTCCTTCGCCTCCCCCTCCGCCCGGGCGTTCCTCACTTCCCTCTCGAGACCCGACAACTCCAGGGCCCCCCTCTGGTTCTCTGCCGTCATGCGACGTAGGTCCTGCACGCACCCGCGCATGCAAAATCACATGCAAAGCTAGTCACTTGCTTGCTCAGCCACTCCTTCTCCCTCCCTCCCAATGATGGGGGGGTCCTCATGAGAGATCTCCTTCCTCTCACGTCATGTCATCAGAACGTCCTTCACGGGCAGAAAGAACTAATGCAAGCCGGAAAAGAAAAGACGAAAAGGGACACGAGCAAAAGAAAGTGCAGAAAGAATTTCGAATCACCAGCCTCACTTAAGTAATCACAGCAAGAAAAGAAAAGAAAAAGAAAACCAACAGACAAAGAATATACATATGAAGAAGTTCTGCAGGCAAACCGACTGACCGACCGACCTCGACTGTCGCGACCAGCTCCGTGTCCTTCTCTCTTAGAGACTTCTGAGCCGTTTGTGCGGCTTGCTCAGCTGCGGCGAGAGATTCCTGAAAGCAATCGACGGAAAGGAAGAAAGGAAGGAGCGAGGATGGACGGAAGAAATACGCGAAAAAGCTGTTGCAACAGTAGCACCAGCCTGCTGGGAGGGAGCAGAGGCACCCTTCAGCTTCAGATTCACAAACGAAAGAAGCACTGATTGATCCAAGTGCACATCCCTCCAGGCAGGCCCCCCCCACACTCCCTCATCTGATCCTACCCACCCCTCTTCCCAAGTCCCTCCCAACCCCTCACCCTAAGTCTGGAGATCCCGGCCTCGCCCGATGCCTGAGAGGACGCGCGGCCCCGCCGTTCTTCTGTCAGAAGTTCCCGGAGAGCGGCCTCTGCCTCGCTCGCCTGCAGGCAGACAGGCAGGCAGACACACACAAGAGAGAGAGAGAGAGGTATCAAGCGATGAAGAGACGGGAGGCCCTTTGAAATCAAGAAGGAAGGAAGGCTCTTCTTCACCAAAGGNTCAACAAACGCACGCGAGCCAGCACTTCCTTCCAGAAACAAAAAGAGAAAGAAGGAGAATCAACAAACGCACGCGAGCCAGCACTTCCTTCCAGAAACAAAAAGAGAAAGAAGGAGAATCAACAAACGCACGCGAGCCAGCACTTCCTTCCAGAAACAAAAAGAGAAAGAAGGAGAATCAACAAACGCACGCGAGCCAGCACTTCCTTCCAGAAACAAAAAGAGAAAGAAGGAGAATCAACAAACGCACGCGAGCCAGCACTTCCTTCCAGAAACAAAAAGAGAAAGAAGGAGAATCAACAAACGCACGCGAGCCAGCACTTCCTTCCAGAAACAAAAAGAGAAAGAAGGAGAATCAACAAACGCACGCGAGCCAGCACTTCCTTCCAGAAACAAAAAGAGAAAGAAGGAGAATCAACAAACGCACGCGAGCCAGCACTTCCTTCCAGAAACAAAAAGAGAAAGAAGGAGAATCAACAAACGCACGCGAGCCAGCACTTCCTTCCAGAAACAAAAAGAGAAAGAAGGAGAATCAACAAACGCACGCGAGCCAGCACTTCCTTCCAGAAACAAAAAGAGAAAGAAGGAGAATCAACAAACGCACGCGAGCCAGCACTTCCTTCCAGAAACAAAAAGAGAAAGAAGGAGAATCAACAGACGCACGCGAGCCAGCACTTCCTTCCAGAAACAAAAAGAGAAAGAAGGAGAATCAACAAACGCACGCGAGCCAGCACTTCCTTCCAGAAACAAAAAGAGAAAGAAGGAGAATCAACAGACGCACAACAGCACTTCCGAGAAAAAAAAAGAGAAAGAAGGAGAATCAACAAACGCACGCGAGCCAGCACTTCCTTCCAGAAACAAAAAGAGAAAGAAGGAGAATCAACAAACGCACGCGAGCCAGCACTTCCTTCCAGAAACAAAGAGAAAGAAGGAGAATCAACAGACGCACGCGAGCCAGCACTTCCTTCCAGAAACAAAAAGAGAAAGAAGGAGAATCAACAAACGCACGCGAGCCAGCACTTCCTTCCGAGAAACAAAAAGAGAAAGAAGGAGAATCAACAAACGCACGCGAGCCAGCACTTCCTTCCGAGAAACAAAAAGAGAAAGAAGGAGAATCAACAGACGCACGCGAGCCAGCACTTCCTTCCGAGAAACAAAAAGAGAGAGAAGGAGAATCAACATACGCACGCCAGCACTTCCGAGAAACAAAAAGAGAGAGAAGGAGAATCAACAGACGCACGCGAGCCAGCACTTCCTTCCGAGAAACAAAAAGAGAGAGAAGGAGAATCAACAGACGCACGCGAGCCAGCACTTCCTTCCGAGAAAGAAACAAAAAAGAAAGAGAGCCAGAACATGATTTACGTGCTGGAACAAAGTAGGCAACACACGCACGCTGAGACAAAGCGGACACGGGAACGAATGTAAGGGGAAAAAAGACACAGCATCCCCATGCTCCCCCCCCCCCTTCACACGAAAAGCGAAAGTGAGGGAAGAACGCACTTGAGCAGCTCTCTGTCTCTGCGTTCTGGATTCATCCAAAGCAGCCGCTGCCTGTGCCCTCGCCTCCTCCCGTTTCTTCTCTGCCTCCTCCAACCTCCAGGCGCACTCTGATGCCTCTGCCTTGGCTTTGGCCTCCGCACTCTTTGCAGCTGCAGATTGATTGGAGATTGAGGAGATTTTTTTTTCTTCTGTTTTTCTGTATGAAAGTAAACGCATGCACTCTTTGCAGCTGCAGATTGATTGGAGATTGAGGAGAATTTTTTTTTTTTCGGTCCGTTTTTACTCCCCCATTAAACACTTTCCCTTCCGATCGTTTCGCCCTCGCCTGAAGAAGTGTTGAGCATGCACACGAGCAACAAGAAAAGCCAACGATCCGCAGAGAGACCTCCCTTGTACAGACAAACACACATGCATGGGGAGAGAGAGAGAGAGAGAATCCGCAGAGCTTTCTTTTCCTTCACGCCCCCCCACTCAGGTCTGACCGACAAACGAACCTTCTAAGCGCACTTCGAGATCACGAATTTTCTCTCGAGCGTTCTGCAGACAAACAAAAACAAGCCCACGTAAGCAACACTTCGTCTCACAGCAAATGCAGTCTCTCACAAGAGTGTGATGGCAACTCACTCTACAGCACGTGCAGGCGCATGAAGGGAACCTGAGGAGGAAACGACTTTTGTCTCCCTGCCTCTTCTTCCAAAAGTCTTGAAAAGGGGGGCGTCTACCGAAAAAGTCCTCAATCCACGTCTGCATGTCCAGACACCCACTACGCAGCCGCCAACCGACCGTCATTTCCTTTTCGTTCTGGCTCATCTCGACTGCCAGCTGTCTCCGCGCCTTCTCCTCCTCTTCCACGCGGGTGTGCAGGTGACGGATCTGGAGCCGTTGGGTCTCCAGGTGCCGCTGCAGGGACAAAGAAAGCAAGAAAGAAAGAAATATTCATGCGAGTGGACAAATGAATGAATAAACGAAAGAGATACAGCAGGCCAGAGAGGGAGGATCACATGTCCGTCCGTCTCTGTAGCTGTTCCTCCCTCTCAACAAACAAACGTCCCTCCCTGAAGTGGACAGACTGCGTGACTTCTCTTTTTTCTTTGTTCTTCGTAGACAAGCAAAAAGCAGAGCAATGATCCCCGAACACGGAGAGGACACCGGCACGCAGGGCAGTGGAGACGTGTGCATCTATGTGTGTGTGCGGGCGCACGTGGAGCATAGAGAACATGAATACACATACGGAAGGAAGAGAAGACAGAGAGTCGACTGACCTGCGAAGCCGCCAGCTGCTTTGCGAGGTCTGAAGCAGCTTTCTCCTTCTCCTTTGCCCCTGCCCCTCCTTGAGCCTCTGCCTGCCTCTCCTGCTGCTGATGCGCCAACTGAGCTGCTAGGGTCTTTGCCCTCTCTTCGCTCTTCCGCGCCTCCTCCTGTAGCCGCAGCACCTGCGCCTCCACTCCCCGCAACTGCCCCTGGAGGCCCAAAACTGCAGGCTGCACGCACTCAGAGAAGAAAAGAAAGAAACGTTAGACTTTGGATGATGCAAAGCGTCATTGCAGAACACTGAAAGAAGCGACGCGAAGGAAAAACTCTCGAGAGGACAGAAAGAGAGCCTAGCCCCTCAATTGTCCCCCCCGGGTTCCAGACCTGCCTGGCTCACATTGACACACACGGAAGAGGCTGAAACGGTTGTGCATCTATCGAGCAGAGACTCTCTAAACATGCAAACAGGAGTATCTGCCCTTGCCAAAAGACAGGCAGAGAAAGGAATTAATTATGCTGACCGACCTCCATGGCGGCCATCTGTTGAGACAGTTCCGCGTTCTCCGCCCTGAGTCTGGCGGTCTCCTGTGCGCTCTCGATCAGCCGTCTCCTCAGCGTCGCCTCCCGCGCCCCCTCCGCCTCCTCACCGCTGCTGCTGCTCGGGCGCCCCGGCTGCACTCACAGACAAACAAACGCACACAGACGGAGGAGAGAAAGAAGATCGAGGGGGTGCCCCCACCCCCACACGCAAAGAGAGAGACAGTCTCATGGTCGCACAGACAGGAGTAAGGGGGGATGGGGCTGGGGAACGAAAGGAGGGAGAAAAAAGCGACAGACAGCCCTTGATGGGTCATTGAATGCACGAGACAGGAAAAATAGACAGACAGATGCAAATGGACCGGAGAAGAGGACGCGCTCAAGGAAAAGACTCAGCCAAGCAGGAACGGGAAAGAAAAAGATGGACGGAAGAGACAAAGAAAGAAAGAAAGAAAGAAAGAAAGAAGAGTCACCCCAGAGAGAAGAGGAGAGGAGACAATCAATCACAGAAAGAAAGAAAGAAAAGAAAGAAAGAAAGAAAGAAAGAAAAGAAAGAAAGAAAGAAAGAAAGACAGAAAGAAAGAAAGAAAGAAAGAAAGAAAGACAGACAGAAAGAAAGAAAGAAAGAAAGAAAGAAAGAAGAATATCGCTCTACACTCTCACCTGTTGGAGCTTCTCCTGGAGAAGAGACGCGTTTTCTTCACTCAGGGCCGCTATCTGCATTCATTCATTCATTCATTCATTCATTCGTAAATTCATTCATTCATTCGTTGAGTAATTCATCGATCGGTACACATCGCAGTAGAAGCAACAGGCACACAAGACACAGACAACTTCAGAGAGAACATGGAATCGACATCAAAAAAGACAAAAAGAGACACCGGATAGAAAGAAGTGACTGCCTGCCTGCCTGCTCCTTTTTAAAATGAAGGAATGAATGAGCGTGTGAGTGAGTGAGTGAGTCCATGCAGTGCCTCCCTGTCAAGTCTTCCTTCCTTCCTTCCTTCCTTGATGTTTGCCTTCCTTCCTTCCTTGATGTTTGCCTTCCTTCCTTCCTTCCTTGATGTTTGCCTTCCTTCCTTCCTTCCTTCCTTGATGTTTGCCTTCCTTCCTTCCTTCCTTCCTTGATGTTTGCCTTCCTTCCTTCCTTCCTTCCTTCCTTGATGTTTGCCTTCCTTCCTTCCTTCCTTCCTTGATGTTTGCCTTCCTTCCTTGATGTTTGCCTTCCTTCCTTCCTTCCTTCCTTGATGTTTGCCTTCCTTCCTTCCTTCCTTCCTTGATGTTTGCCTTCCTTCCTTCCTTCCTTGATGTTTGCCTTCCTTCCTTCCTTCCTTCCTTGATGTTTGCCTTCCTTCCTTCCTTCCTTGATGTTTGCCTTCTTTCCTTCCTGCCTTCCTTCCTGTTCTTTCTGACAACCAACCAACCAACCTCCGTCTGGAGGTTTTGGAGGTCCCTGCTGAACTGCACTGCCCTCTCCTCGAGCCCCTGCACGCTGCTCTCTGCCGCGTCCCGCGCAGCCTCAGCCAAGATAACGGCCTTCTTGGCCTCCTCAGCCCTTAGCTCGGCAGCCTCTCGTCCTCTCTGGGCCTCCTCGAGCCTCTCCCTCAGCAACCTGCATTCATTTTGACGCACGCATCAATTGACGCACGCATGGGCCTCCTTGAGCCTCTCCCTCAGCAGCAACCTGCATGGAATGGCTGGACTCATTATTCCTTCCGTCAATTGACGCACGCATGGATGGACTCATTATTCCTTCCGTCAATTGACGCACGCATGGATGGACTCATTATTCCTTCCGTCAATTGACGCACGCATGGATGGACTCATTATTCCTTCTGTTAATTGACGCACGCATGGATGGACTCATTATTCCTTCCGTTAATTGACGCACGCATGGATGGACTCATTATTCCTTCCGTCAATTGACGCACGCATGGATGGACTCATTATTCCTTCTGTTAATTGACGCACGCATGGATGGACTCATTATTCCTTCCGTTCATCGATAATCACCTCGACCCCCACTGACAGACATTCTATGAATATGGCACGCACGCGTGGTAATTGACGCACGCATGATGCACGATCTATCTTACATCATGATGCATCTGTGCTTCTTTTTCGATCTTCAAGAATCCTGTGCTTCCTTCCTTCCTCTCTCTACCTGCAGGAAGGAGAGGAGAGACATGCCCGCTGCTCTACACATAGGTCGGGCTAGAAGAAAAGAAAACACAAAAATGGAGTTCACGAAAGGGGGGATGCGCTCTTAAGAGAAAGAGTTGGGAAATTCATGAGGTGAGTGCCTCGACAGCCATGCACAAAGAGAAGGTGAGTGCCTCGACTGACGCTTCAGAGGAAGCCCCCCCTCCTCTACTGCCTCCAGAGCGCTCCTGCTGTGCAACCTTGAGGGCCTCCTCCAGATTCCGTACCCTGACAGGGAGGGGGGGGNGGGGGGGGGGGGGGAGGGTGTTATGAAAGAAACAAGACAGAGAAGAGTCTGAAAGTGTCCTCAAGAGCTCAGAAGGGAAACAACCAAAGAAGACACCGCGACCGCGTGTCACTTGCGACCGAACTGGATTCCGTTTTTTTGCATCAAGCTGGTCCCTCTCCTCATATTCTGTCTGCAAACGTTGCTGCGTCTCAAACAAGAGAAAAAGTGTCTGACAACAATACTCCCCCCATCACCCCCCAGCTGACTTCTCCTCAGCCAGGTCCCTCTTTTCGCACTCTGCCCTCATGTCGTCCTCCAAAGAACTTCTCCTCCAATAATCCAAAATAATCCAAAATAATTCAAAACAATTCAAAACAATTCAAAATAACTGACTTCTCCTCAGCCATGTCCCTCTTTTCGCACTCTGCCCTCATGTCGTGCTCCAAAGAACGCAACGAGGACGCGTGACGCCTCTCTTGCTCGGATGCCGCCGCACGGGCTGCCTCTGCGGCAACGAGACGTGCCTGCATGTACAGAATTTTTGGATTCATTTATGTTTGTACAGAATATATGTATACAGACAGACAGAGAGAAGGGCTGCCTCTGCAGCAACGAGACATGCCTGCAGACAGACACGAAGAGAACTGGAAAGAAACACAGCGAAGAAATCGAGGTCTTTCAAAAGCAACACTGCAAGGAAATGCAAATCCTCTCAAAAAAGAAAAAGCAAAAGTGAAGGTTCGTTGACGAAAGAGGAAGAAAACCCGGGTGGCTTTTGCAAAAACGCAACAAATAAAAAGCCGCACTTAGGGTTCCTGAACACAAACAAGTCTTCTTTTCTTGCTGACCTCCAGCCGTCCGTTCTCGTGCTCGAACTCCCTGAGCAACTCCACTTCCTCGCACTTGCTGCAGAAAGAACCAGAAAAAGGAATTCTTGTTACAGCAAACGGAGAACACACCAACAGACAAACAAATGAGTGGTCAAAGACCTCCGCATCCTCCTCTCTGCCATTTTCCTTAGCCCCCCCCCCTCTTCAAGTGTTTCCTTGCGAGGGAAAAGCCGACAGACAGAAAGACAGACAGACAGATGGACCGAAGGAGAGACAGCTTTTCCCTTCCCTTCTCTTCGTGATACAAGAAACTTTGTTGGTTGTTGAAACTTCGATACAGGGGGTCCTCTTGGCCCTTCGACCGCAACTGCTTGTGCACATGGGAACCTTCATCGCCTCTCTGAACATTTTCTCCGGCCGTCCACCCTTTCCTTCTCAGATCGCCCCCTTCCCCATTCTTCCCTCAGCCCTCCTCTCTTTTCAGATCGCCCCCTTCCCCCTCCCTTCTTCCCTCAGCCCTCCTCTCTTTTCAGATCGCCCCCTTCCCCCTCCCTTCTTCCCTCAGCCCTCCTCTCTTTTCAGATCGCCCCCTTCCCCATTCTTCCCTCAGCCCTCCTCTCTTTTCGGCAGGCAATCTGAATTTCGTCTAGAGAGCGTCTCTGCATGCCGTCACCCTCTTCCTTCCACATAATTCTCTATTCGCTCCGAGCGAACAAAACAGAAAGAGAGAGAGACACACACATCTAACAACGTACAAAGCCTGCCTGACTTTTTGAGTTGCGCCTCCAATTCTTCCACGAAGGCCTTCAATTTCCTTTCCTTGTCCTTGTCCTTCTCTTTCTCACCCCCTCCACCAGAGAACGAAGCGGCTGCAGAGGGAACCTATAGAGACAGACAGACACACACACACACACATATATATTTTATTCATACATACAGACATACATACACACATACGTACAGAGAACGAAGCGGCTGCAGAGGGAACCTGTAGAGACAGACAGACACACACACACACATATATATATTTTATTAATACATACATACAGACATACATACACACATACGTACAGAGAACGAAGAGGCTGCAGAGGGAACCTATAGAGACAGACAGACACACACACACACATATATATTTTATTAATACATACATACAGACATACATACACACACACGTACAGAGAACGAAGCGGCTGCAGAGGGAACCTATAGAGACAGACAGACAGACAGACACACACACACACACACACACACATATTTTATTAATACATACATACAGACATACATACACACATACGTACAGAGAACGAAGCGGCTGCAGAGGGAACCTGTAGAGACAGACAGACAGCCGGAGAAGAATTTGGAAACGTGTTTGAACCGATAGATAAATGGGATGGACGTAGATAGATGCATCCACTTATAAGGCATGTGTGTGTGTGTGTGTGTGTGAGTGTGTGTGCGTCTGTGTGTGTGTGTGTGTGTGTGTGTGTGTGGCGAATCTCCGAGAAGGGACCGACAGGTTCCCACGGCCGCCCCTTTTTTTTTCTCTTCGTTCGACAGAATGAGCAACACATTTGCCCATCTCGAGAACTCACTAGAAGAGGACAAAACGGACTCCGGAACAATTAAAACTGGAGACATGCAATCGGTGCATGGACACGTCTTTTTTTCAAAAACAGAGACGGATTCACGCAGCCAGCTGTCCTTTCATTCTGTCTGTCTACTCCCTCGCAGACAGACAGACGGACAGACAGACAGACAGACAGACAGACAGGCAGACTATTTGTTTCTTCTTCTCCCTTAATTCTTTTCTTCATACATACCTACATACAGACTGACCCCACAATGTGGGCCGCATGTCTGCTGTCTGTGTTCCTGTACAACTGTATGCAAACACGACTAGTCACTGCAGGCTGACTGACTGACCTTAGAGGACTGCGCGGGACCGCTGACAGACGACTGGGGCCGCATGAGCTTCTTTTGGGTCTGCAGATTCTCCACTTGCCTGCGTGGAGGCAGGCAGGCAGAAGGAGAAAGGAGAGGAGGTGATTCGTAAGGGTGGGATCTCCTTCCTTCCACCTTGACTCTCTCTGCCTCTTCTGTATTTGTTTTTTGAGGGATTCGAGGCAGACAGACAGACCTGTTGAGTGACTGGATCTCCTTCTCCCTCTGTGCTGCAGCCTCCACCGCTTTGTCTCTCTCCGTCTGCAAACGGGAAGCCCTCGTCTGAGCCTTCGAGAGACTCGTCTTCGCACTGCACACACACAAGGATATGCACACATACATACGTGCACATACAAACAATCAAAGATGGAAGCATACAGACAAAAACGCACACGTGAACAGAGCGAGGACACAGAAATTAAGGGAGAGGGAAAGATGCTTTCGCATACACTACCCCTCTGTATGTGCCGCCCGGTGGGAAGGTAGCACCACCCGAAAGGACAGACGCAAAAGAAACAAAAAAAGAAAGAAAGCAAAAAAAAGACAGAGAGGTATGTAAGTCATCAACCACCACAAGTTCCTGGTGGATCCGCCACTCACGCAAAAGGGCACCCACCGATCGTCGCCTCTCCCCTCCAGCCCCTTTTAAACCTCCTCTCTCCCTCCCTCACTCACTCACTCACTTACTCACTCACGTGGACAGTCGGGCCTCCAGATCGCTGCACGTCGTTCTGGCCTCGCTGGCCTCTGCCTCTGCTTTGGCAATCCTTCTGATGGACTCTCTCTCCGTGATCATTCCCAGTCCCTCCCTCTCCAACTCCCTCTCCCGCCGTGTGGCCGGACCCGACCCTGCCGCCTCTCTGTCCCTGTGGCGGGGAGACAGAGAAGAAGAGACAGCCGTCTCCAGGGCCCCCCGGGGAACTGCAGACACGTCTCCTCGCGTCTCCTCCTGGAGACGGAGTTTGTGGTTCTCTTCCGTCAGAGCCTCCACCTGCGAGTGAGTGAACAGCGTTATTACGTATGATGCTTAGTCTGTTGCACAATAGCTCTTCCCAACCCGTTCTCGTGTTCGTGTGCGTGCAGAAGAAGAAAAAACAGACGAGACGGAAAAAGCGAAAGCGCAAAAAAGAAGTCAGAAGAAACGAAGAGCCCGCCGCACAGAACCTTTTTATTCATCTCCTGAAGGTCATTTCGGGAAACGAAATGAAGATGAAAAAACAAAAAGGAAGGACGGAAGGACGAGAGAAGAGATGGACATTACTACCTACCTGTCGGAGCAGCTCGTTGATTTCCTGTCTGGCCGCAGTTGCCGTCTCCGCACTTCCCCCGTTGCCGTTCTCAATCACACAAAGATTCGTGGCGAGGCGCCGTCTCTCCTCCCGCAGCCATCGGACCTCATGCTCTCCTGCAAACGTTTGTTTCAACACACACACACACACACAGAGAGAGAGAGAGAGAGAGAGAGAGAGAGAATAAAGCTAAAGCGCTTCCTTCTGTGCGGCACAAAAAGAATGAATGGACGTTTGTCTTCCAATCTGCAAAAGTGCAGAACTGTTTTTGGCCTTGGAAGAGGAGGATCAATTGCACGGCAGGAGGGAAGGAAGCGATGAAGGGAGGAAGGCATCTAGGCAAAGCCACCTTACAGAGACCATTCGCGCCACAACAGACACAGACAGCACAAAAAAGCGATGAAAAAGGGCGTCGAGGAACAAAGCAAACGAACAAACAAAGCAAACCAACCAACAAAGGAAAATCAACAAAGGAACAAACGTTCTCGAAGCTCGGCCTCCAGCGTTGCCTTCCCAAGTCTCAGTTCCCAAACTTCTGTCCCCAGAGACCGCAGCTTACGGGTCATCTCTGTCACCTGCTGCTCGCATTCTCGCTTCACCTGCTCATGCAACGCACAAACACACATAGGCGAACACGGAGAGAGAGGGCGCAAGCTAGAGAGACAGCTAGGGAGAGGAAAAGGGAGAGAGACGCGTATATGCAGAAGTGAGGCATCACGGCAAGGCAGGATGGAAGCCATGCACAGGCTGAAGGTTCTGGAGGATGCAATGCAGCGAGGCACGAGAGACAGGTCGGTCGGGATGATGGAGAGGGGGGAGAAGGAATTGCCGTCTCCTCGATCCAGAGAGGTGAGAAGATGGGGAGGGACTTTCCATATGTATATATATACATGTATGTATGTATGTATGCATGATGGACAGGGGAGAGAAGGAATTGGCAGAGGGTTCAGACCGGTCAAGCAGTGGGGGTGGAGATGATCTCTCAGTCTTCCTTCTGCTTCCTCTCTCTCTTCAGACCTGTTGAAGCGACGGTGTGGTCGGTATTGTCTTCGTTGGCATTGTGCCGTCCCGACTTCGTTTTCTCCACTGGATGTGCCTTCACCTGGAAGAGGGCGTCCGTAGAGTAAGCTGGCCCAAAACTCCTCCGTCCGTGCGGGTCCAAGAGAAATGGTCAGCTGTAGACAGAAAGCAACAAAAGGAAAGGCAACAGTAAGTTCAAGAGAAGTCGATCTCGGTGCCCGAAGCTGTCCAGAGGCCTTCACTGTCCCAACGGTTGCGCGAACGTATATTAATACAATGCACCAACAATGACTTTCGGTCTCTTTCTCTTTCGAACGAGGCTGTGTCAAGGCAGGAACTCACACAGCCTCAAGGAAAGATACTCACACAGCTATCATTCCTCAACAGTTCTCAAAGGTATATACACGAAACCTGGCCACGTATATACTAATATTCACGAAGAGTTGCAATGAGCTCCTTCGGGCATACAGATGGGAAGTTCTGACATCATCGCGTCTGGTGCAAGAAGCAAGGAGGACCTGAAGCTGTATGAACTTCAGCTAGACATTCAGTGTGGTCGATGCCGACTGCAAACTCAGACTGACGCAAAGCTCAGGGGGTATGCCGCGCGGGATATGCCGGGGCCCCGATGCTGCCATGCGAATAAAGGAGCCGCGCAAGAGACACTATAAAGAAGCATGCAGCAACATATTATACATAGGCAAAGACGCGATAGCAAGGCAGGTCGTTGCAAAATCAACCCGACTGGATAGACTCTAGGCAAACAGGTCTAGGCACGACTCCCAATGCCGAGCAGTCTACGGCCGGTATGCTGGGACGTGCTATGCATCCCCGAACCGTCAGAAAAAAAAATAACCAGAGAGACACTAAAGGATATTATCATATACTCTACTCCAGTGAAGCATTTTTTAACGGTCAGTCAGACGCCATCCGCCGACATTTTGCTCCTTGAAAGTGGCATAAAAAAGCGAATTCACCTGCTTCTCAAGCCCGGATCATCCTCAACAAGCAAACTTTCCGGGGCCATTAAAGTCCATCAAATGTGCATGCATGCGTTATTTGAATTGATACATGCATGTCTGACCTTAATTAATTGCATACAACCCACACATCGTGCGTGCTTCTTTCCTGTTTTCTGAAATTGTGCTCTGTTACTCAGCATGCTCACACCTCTATTACACTCTAAACTCCGATCATTGCATCTCCCTGTGCATCTCTGCCTGTCGGAATTGAGCCTAGCGAATACGATTGTGTGAAAAGGGTTGATTGACCGAACGTAACTTCAACGTACTTCTGGAATTTGAACCTACAATCAATTCAAGATGTCATTTATGGCCTTTCCAAATACTCTTCGCAGACAACAGCTCTGCTCTAAACAAAAACAGACTCCTCTTACCTGTGTGGAAAAGATAGAACTAGCAGAATTGAAGCAGACAGAGGCCTTTCTTCTCAGAATCCGCCGAAGGCAGAACAAAAACTTGCCCGTTGACTCTGCAGACCTCAAGGAGTATACCCGGCTCACCTGTTTGAAGAACCAACAAGCAGCTACAAAAAGAAGTAAGCTTGCTCCGTGTGTTATGATATGTGAGCGACATTTCTCTCAATACGAATGCATTTCGGTCGCTTGACATCAATGCTACTCTGGTTGACAATACTTAACCCGATCTGTGCTTGTGGATGCAGCTGCATACTCGGAGCGTGAAAAAATGCGTTTGAAAAAGGTACACCAAGAAGACGCTTTGGCGAATCAGAGGTCTTGCCTTTCGTCTTCTGAAGCATCCAGCCGCTATCGTACAGGCCACACTGAGCAGCCTGAGGATGGGGACTGCTTCTTTTCAGCTATCGGCATGAAGCTCGGAATTTGTGCCTACAAAATACGACTCCGCATCTGCGACTACTTGCTGTCCAATGAGGGACGAAGAGTACTTGAAGAAAATGGAATACAAAACGTCAGAGCGTATGTTTCGAAAATGAGAATGGCCGCAGCACCAGAACGAGCCGGAACCTATGCGTCAGACTTTGAAGTCGGAGCGGCTGTACACGTATTCAGGCAGCCCATCAAAATCTACCGTTATGAGGAACTGGGTGCTTTCAAAGGTCGATACAGATCTATTCCTGTCCCCAACAATCTCCCAGGTCCCGCCGCCGCCTCCGATCACATATGTCTACTACTAAAAGACGTACACTACAGTTTGTTGATTCCCTGCACAGAGGAGGAGAAGGCAGACTTTATTTGCACAGACAAGGAAGCCTTTACTGACGATACCGTAGGATGTCTGTCGCGATCGAAGAGTCCCGCGTGGAACAGCGTGCATTCGGAGTCGATTTCTTCCCGCTTTGGCAACGGTCAGCAATCCTTCGTCACCTGGTATATGCATTGACAATACCATCTATTTGTGTAATTTTGCCTGTGTACGCCTCATGCGTGTTGGTTTAATCTCGACAGCACCACTGTGAATGGAAGTTGAAAGCGGTGTACATCAAGGGCTTTGCTCGAGCGTCTGCCATAACACAATACATTGATATCATCACTTTTTTCATGAATACAAAATTGCAGACATGGACGCTGAATTTCCACCTTTGAAGGCTGCTCGGACTAGACGAAACGAGGGAACTTCAACGCCAGCCCGATACACAGGTTGGTGTTCATCTGTTTTCCACTTTCTCTAAGACTATATCTTTGAAGCGCTTATGCATATTCGCGGCATGATTGAATAAATTAGCTTCGTCTGTACATGCCTTTGCTCTCTTCCTACATGCAGAAGATTGGAAATCGTCCTTCCCTCCGGCAGTGCGACACTCACCGGTCAAACGGAAGGCCATCGCCACGATCGGTCAGTGAAGCTCTCTGATGAAAGCTTCTCTGCTGAAAGTCTGCCTGTCTTATTCTGTATATATTTCTAATGCTCTCTGCAAGTGTATATGAAACAATGTGTCAGGCAACCTGCACGGCGCCTGTTTTGGTTGTCCGGGTCACTGTCCGTATATTGCTCTTCGTCTTGCAGAAGCCTCAAAGTTCAACGACACTAGACAGTGGAACAGCGGTCTCGTGCTTCCCCAAAAAGGCGTCTGAATCCGTTAGAAAAACGTTCAGGTATGTTTTCTTCAATCAATATCATTCTTTTCATGCGCCTCAATCAATTGCTCGCTCCGTTATCTTTGTTTGTCCAGATGTATCTAAAGCGAATGGACAACTGTGTGTATTATCCTGAAAGTGCGGAATGGATCAATCCATACACTACAGATGAATTACATCTTCAACAGTAATCCGCACCTCGTCGCTTACTTTTCGCATCATATTTTGATCACCGCACTCGTGTATGAATGCGTCTCTGTATGCGTGTATATTTGTGTATGTTTTGTGTCATTTGTGTGTGTATGTGTATGTGTATGTGTATGTGTGTGTGTGTGTGTGTGTGTGTGTGTGTGTATGTGTGTGTGTATGTGTGTGTGTGTGTGTGTGTGTGTATGAATATGTGTCCGTGTGTGTGCGAACGATGGTTAATTAACGTATACCTCTGTGGGTGTGGTTGTCCTGTGTGTGCAGGGTCGACCGACTCTCCATTCAACAAACGTGACAGCACCGACAGATCATCCTGGCACAAGCAGACACGAGTGCGGAAGGGTCAGTGTGCGGAGCCTAGACTCATCGATTTATGTTTCTGGACTTTGCTTTTCTGTCCAACGTTTTGCAACCTTGCTGCCCTCTTCAAAGCATTCCATGAATTTCTGTTCTGATAAGAACTCTTGCGATCAAATAGACACTCATACATTCCACTGTATCGGAATTGCTATGCAGATAACTCTGCTCGTGAGAGAAAGTCGATAGTCAACAAGACAGACACACGTGCGAAGGTTGCTGGACAGACGTTCCCTGTCCTAGCTCCAAAGAAAGCCACTCTCGCGCTTTCGAACCGCTTTTCGCCACTAGAGGAAGGCTCGTCGGCAACTGAGTTCAAACCCTTGACGGACTTGAAGCCGACTCTACAAGAAGTGAATTTCAGTCCGATGGAAGAGGAGATTACCGGTCAGGCTGAGGATGAACAGGACTCCGTGTCCGAGAAAGACGAGTCTGATTCTGGCAGCTCTGCAAGTGAGTCCAACAAAGAGAACAACAAAATCCTGAAAGGCAAAATACAAAAACAAAGAAAGAAAAGCAATAAGCAAACTCCAATTGATACAGAATTCAATGAGACACATTCTGCAGAGACGGATGGTATTAAAGGAAAGGGATGCATTCCAAGGGGTATCGATCCATGGGAATATATATTCAATGCACCCCTCGTTCGCCCTCATGACTGTGGCCGGAGAATTCAGTGTCCCCACTGTGGCACGTTAAAATGGAAAAGTGAAAACACAATTTGTTGTCAAAACGGAAAATTTGTTCTCAGCGACGAACTGTGGCCTCCTCTGTCTCCTGAGCACGAGACCTTCCTGAAACGTCCCGGCGTTTCACGTCATTCCCGTGTGATCAACTCCTCTATCTCGTTTTCTGTTCTGGGCACCAAGCCTTCCAAAAATGAAGGGGGGGAGGGAATGAAGGAAGTAAAAGGTGGGAATGTCCATTTGCACGGAAGGACCTACCACTTATCTGTTCCACTCGATCAAACTGGTCCCACACAGTACTGGTGTCATGACGGCTTCTTTCTGGAAACAAAAGATTTGCTTGAGTATACAGGCACAGGGCTTTTGGCAACTGATTTTCATGCATATTTAGTCCGCATGCGACATCCGCTTATCGAGCGATTCCGTCTGCTCTCCGATCCGTCTTCTTCCTATTCGAAAGACGATAGTGTGATTGGTCTCTCTTTCATGAAGAATACACGTTCGGCCAACCCTAACGAAATTGCTGCAATTTACAGACATGAAAGCACCGATAATCCTCCGCCACGGTATGCACTCATGCTTCTGAAAGAAACCCCTAAAGGAATGAATCCAAATGAGACGTCACACCACAGAAAGAGTGCTAAACAGACACGAACCGAAAAGAAAAGAGAAAAGGCCGTCCGATCGAAGCAAAATTGGAATGATCAAAACGATTCACCCGAAACGACGGAGCAATCAAATCAGGCAGACACTCACGATAAGGGCAAACGATTTGTCAGTGAATATTCAAGACTGTACGAATTGGCTCAATATCCTTTGTTGTTTGAAATGGGCGTGGGTGGGTGGTGGCACGACCTTGAGGAGAAGCAAATGGAAAAAACTGCAAGTCGTCCTCTCAGACGACAACTCGCTGCAGATAGGAAAAGAAACGCTCGAGAAGACAGCAAGCGAAAGCAGGAAGGTTTGCCGAAAACCGGCGACCTAAAAAATGTTTTCACACTTTTTCAGTACGTAAAGTTATCGATCTTTCAGCAATGTCGCCTTCATCTGGCTGACCGGCTTGCTCAAGAATGGGTGCTCAACAATTTCGCATGATGGCAGGCAAACAGGTGTGGCTACCATTAGACGGACGCCATGCAACAGAAAATAAGGAACTACCGAGGGGGAAATCGAATTGCACGTCGGGGGGTGTTGCGAGGCAAAGCGAATCAAAATAAGGAAGCAGGGTCGGGAGGTAGGGCAGATCAGGAAGTAGGTCAAGTGGGAAGAGAATGGTTGCTTCCGGCGTCTGTACCTGGTTCTGCTGCCCACATGCAAAAGCTGATTGACGACGGAATGGCTGTGATTGAATGGGGGGGCAAACCGACGTTTTGGATTACTTTTACTGCTAACGAGAAATGGAAGGAAATTGATGAGGCAATTAAGGAAGACGGGGCTGTGAAACAAAAAGCAGCTGAAAGGGCAGACATCACAGTCCGTGTGTTTCGGCAAAAACTGAGCGCTTTGCTGAAAGATCTTCGTTCAGGCAACGTGTTTGGGGGAAAGTCTACATATATTTTGTACGTTAATGAATTTCAAAAGAGAGGAATCCCACATGCCCATATATGCGTACGCATGGATTCGTTGGAAAAAGAACATCCAGTTCAAGCTCTTGACTTGCGAATTCTCGCACAGCATCCGAAGGTTGATGGAGTATGTTCAGGAAAATGCAAAGATCCTGATTCGGGGGAATGCATGTGCAACTTGCATCGATTAGAACGACATATTTTTTCGTCTATGAAACATCGGCATATTGAAGAACACTGTTTCGACGCCCAGAAAGTGTCTCTGCTCGAGCGCGAATCCCCCTCCTTTCGATGTGACAAACAGTATCCTTTTCCAACGCGCACGTATTCTGCCTTTGATGAACGAGGGTATCCTCTATCGTTGCCCTAACGAGAAGGATCGATGGGTCGTTCGCTACAACTGGTTTTTGTTACTAAAGTACGATGCACATATCAATGTGGAGTGGGCGGGGAGCGTCAAGATTGTTAAATACATGCGAAAGTACATGTGTAAAGGGCCAGACTTTGTGAAGGCAAAGATTTCTCGAAAAAACAAACGAAACGAAATTGAAAGATTCCTTCGCATGCGATACACCAGCGCATCAAAGGCTTTTACTCGAATGATGGGGTTTAGGATTAATGTCAGCGAGCCAGGAGTCACGTGCGTGCATGTCCATTTGCCCGATGAAGATGATATTTGTTACGATTCAGAAGATGAAGACTCACCCAAGAAAGCACTCGATAAACCTCTTTCCCCCCTTCTCCGTTATTTTTGTCGTCCGCAAGGCGCTGACTTTGATTATTTGACTCTTGCTGAGTACTACTCAAAGTTTATAGTAAGCAAGACGCCCGAACAACTCAAGTCACAACCTTTTCGCGACAACCCGGCCCTCGTTCAGGCACCATCGGCCCCTCCTGCTTATGTGTATGTAAGACAAAGGCCGCATGTGGCACGAATCCGTCAAGTTCACTGGGCAGCTGGGGAACGATTCTTCCTTCGTATGTTGGCAAAGTATGTGCCCGCTCGCAGCTTCGATGATTACCTAACTTTTGAAGGCGAGAAGAAAAACAGTTTTCGCGAGGCTGCGATCGCTCATGGCATCGTGCGCGATGGAAAGGAAGCAGAGTTTGCAATGAAGGAATGCGTTGCATGTGGTGCTACTCCCATCGAACTTCGATGGCTCTTCGTCACCCTTCTTACAGATTCGTGTGATTCGCTATCTTTGCTTAAAGATTTTTTGGAAGACATGAGTGACGATTTGCTTGCTCGCGGTGAGTGCCATGTATCCACCGAAGAAAAGATGAATCGTTTGCTCATCAAATTACATGAAATGCTACTCAGTGAAGGCCGTACCCTTGAATCTGTTGGTCTTCCACTTCCTACAGATGTGACTTCTGACGTCCTCCTTTCCCGCAAAGTGAACTTTGTCGTTCAAACAGAAAAAGAAAAATGGCTCCAGACAGAATGCAAACATGAATGGAAGCAGCATAAAAGTAAGTTCAATGATGAACAACGTAAATTCGTCAAGGCAGTTCTGAAGTCTGAACAAAATAAGGAAGGCAAATCTTTTTTCTTGAATGCATGAGCGGGAAGGGGAAAAACCTTTGTCTTGAATGCGCTCTGCAATTATTTTAAAGGTACCCAGAAAATCGTGCTGGCTTCTGCAAGCACAGGCATCGCTGCAATTAATCTGCCAGGCGAGAAAACTGCACACATTACTTTCGGTTTTCCTTCCAAAAAGCAATATGACACACCCACCGCATCTTCGCTCACTGCAGAATCGGAAGCAGGGATTTTTCTGACGCACTCCTCCCTGATTATTATTGACGAAATCACCATGTTGCATCGCACATTTGTTGAAGCGCTCGACAAAAAACTGCGTGACTTTATGCGTGCCCCTCATCTTCCTTTTAGAGGAAAGACTCTCATTTTTTCAGGTGATGTACGTCAAAGCACACCGGTTGTACCTGGAGGAGACGAATTTGACATCATTCGTGCATACCTCCAAAACTCACCTCTCTGGCCATACATATCTGTGCACGTCCTGAATCGCTCGATGCGGAATTTGAAAGATCCGATCTATTCAAGCTTTTTGAATCGTTTGGGGGATGGTAGCTTCGATTCTGATGTATCGAATCCCTCTCTCCAGGAAATTTTGCTCCCTCCGTCTATTCAACATTTTGTTGTTTCCGACTGTTCTGACATAAACAGGCAAACCAGTAAGTTCGCCCATACTCAGTCGCCTGCTCAACCTGTGTCTCACCACACATCTCAACAGAGTTCAACGTAAATAGACGCTGCATACAATTGGCTTTTCCCTTCTCTTGCTTCTTTTTCTGCTTATGCATTGGCGGAAACAGCACGGCGATCTATTCTTTCTCCCTACAATGCAGTCGTCAACATGCATAATGCAGCGATTCTCAAGCGTCTTCCTGGAAAGTCTCGATTCTGCATTGCAAATCATGAAGTCAGATAGATGCGCACTAAATCAGATGAGCTATTGGCAACTGAAGATTATATGGCAAAGGTTGACGATAAAAATTCTCCCCCCATAGAGTTGATTTTAAAAGAAAACTGTGTTGTAATGGTGTGCAGAAATGTCATGCGAAAGCTGGGAATCATGAATGGGACGCGCCTTATTGTTGAAAAAATTTGTGATAATGTGCTTCAATGCCAGACTTTATCTACCTCATCGATCCCTTCTTTCCATATTTTTTTACCCCGAATCTGCTTTGAAATTCAAGATGGAACGTTTGAATTTATGTGAAGACAATTCGCTGTTTCTCTTTGTTATGCAATCACCGTCAATAAAAGTTAAGGACAGACAATTGATCGCGTTCTCCTTGATCTCACTCGGCCTACATTTAGCTATGGTCAAGCTTATGTCGCCTTTTCACGTGTATGGGAATCAAAGGATATTCGAGTTCTTACAACGGAAGCCATGATTGATACAGCCACATCACAGGTCAAAACCTTCAACGTGACCTTTCATGAACTGTTGAAAGAGTTTTGATTCGTGAATTCATTTTTTTGGCTCTAGTCTTGACTATTCTCGGACACTGTCTGACGGAACCGTGTGTGCTTTTCCGATGCCAGCAACAATTTAATATGAAAACAATATAATGAGCTGAATTATCAATAAATATCTGCTTATAAAGAAAAACCTACATACTAGGTTTTATGCTAGGTTTTATGTTTTTTTTAAAATACGTTCAGTTATAATTATATATTTAGACTATATAGTTTTATGCAGATCTAGGTTATTAAATTATACATCGTTATATATCAAATTATATAGACCCTTGGTATTTAATCTTTATTTTACAAAAGATATGACTAGCATATTTCCAGATTTTAGCTAACATTTTTGCAGAATTTTGGATTTCAGCCATCATATTCAAAAAAAAAACTACGGAATTATGCTGTCAGGTTTTCTAACTTATATTTCTTTTTCTTTGTATATACAAAGTTTCAAACAAGCTTCATAAACACTGTTAATGAGCTTCTAACTCTTTCTAGATCGCAAGAAATAAACCTTCAAAGTTGGTAGAATTTAGTGAAATTTAGACTACTAGATTCTACGGTAAATTCCAGTAAAATCCATTAAATTCATATGATTCGACTGAGTGGCTAACTGATTTGACTCGATTGACTGAACTTGTGGACTGACTGGCCTGCGTAGATTGAGTGCAACTTGAGAAGTGAATTGCAACTTCCGCTGTAAGCCAGCATTTGACTCAATTTTGGGATACGATCACATTTGGAACATCTATACAAACATGTGCACGTATACATATACGTATATATATCTTGCACGCATGCATCATTGCATGGATGTATGCGTATACAGTCTTTGTTAAAAGACCGCATTTTCACTCACATTGCGCACAACTCACTTCAAAAAACCTCCGCGCCATGCATGCATATTGCATCACTAGCTTGTTGTAGGCCTCCCCCAGGAGGCCGTGCCTTGTATAATAATAGCAGCAACATGCAAACGCATGCATGCATGCAATCTGTTAATTTCGTACGTTGACTCTTTCAAGTTTGGTTTCGATGTCCACACTACACATGCACTGATGTGGTTTGAAGTCACGAAGTGAACGCTCTGGTCACCTGTTGATTGGCAACGCACTGAAAAGCATTAGCTGTCAGAGCAACCTTGCGAGCGCTTGCGAGTGGCAGTACGCGCAACGCAGTGCGAGTGGTAGTACGCGCAACGCAGTGAATCTATCCAGCTAGGATTACAACGAATTCGACATCTATCTACAGGTCACGGATTTCTTCCGGCGGCTTCGAGATGAACATCAACTCCTTCCAATCTCAGTGAAACGGTGCAGACCAGTCTGAGACCTCCAGTTCGGCTGTCTGCTGCTCCTAGCTTTGAGACTTGGCTGCCATAGCATCCATCCAACAATTCAAAACAGCCCGCCTAGCTCTAAGGTGTCTGCATGTGGTGAGTTCGGATTGCATGATCACTGGGTTTGCTCTTGTTTGCTGCTCCACAAATATGTCACACAGCAAGATCAATCGCATTAAGGAAACATTAATTGATGATGATGGCAGACCGTGCATGCATGGCAGACTGAGCACGCTTGCGTGGCATCTTCGGCATCTTCTGCACTACGGCCAGAAAGAAAGAGAGGAGGTCCCCCTCCACGTCTGCGATATTTTTGAATCTGAGTTGAGAAGTTTTTCTTTGGTTTCAATTTCGTGGTCACCGCCTCCTTTCGTGTCTCTGCATTTTTCAATTTGTTGCATCCGGAATTTGCCTCTTTATTAATTTCGATGTATGTTGTTCTGGTATCTTGCAGGGCGCCTCTCACAAACGAACAGATTCCCCCCGACAGAGGGAAAAAAAGAAGGCTGTCACCCTCCTGCCCCCTGCAAAGAGCTCGACTGACCGAATCGCTGCTTTACTCGCTGGCCAGGTGCCTAAGAGACTCATGACGAAAGCGCAAGAAGAAGGAGAGAGAGAAGCAGAGGCAAAAGAAGTTGAATGTCTCAGGCAGCGTCAGGCAGCTCTCCAACAGAAATTGGGAGAATTGCAGCGAAAGGCAACAGCACAGGCAGAAGCACACAGGATCGAAGAGGCAGAGAGAAACAAAAGGAAAACGGCAGTGAAAAACCTCTCGGACATGATTGAAGAGATCTTGTCTTCGCACCCCCTTCGCTGGCTTCCAGCCTCGCCATACCGGCCGGGCTCCAAAAAGTCAGGCAGCCGTTTCCGCCGCCTCTTCGTCCTCCCCTGCGTCTACCCAGCTCCCCCTTCACTTTGACACCCCCAAAGCATTCGTTGCCACGTTCACTCCCGTGTTGCTGAGAGAGATTCGCGCTGGACTTTGGAAGAAGGTGAGCGAGAAGCCTCTCGAACGCGTGTCTGTCGAGATGGCTAGACTGACCGAACAGACGACTTCAGATCTCGCTGCGGTCGTTTTTCGGAAGACGAGCGCGCAGGCAGACGTCCTAAGTTTGAAAAACAACGATCTGTGTCTGCTTCTCCTAGAAGAGAGTGGGAGGGGTTTAGAGGGAAAGTCGTTGTCACATCCTGGACTCACTATGCCGTCAGAAGGGTTTCTTCTGGGGATCGTTGACGCACGCACGTGAGCTGAGGCCGGAGGAGAGGGGGGCTTTGGGTTTCAAAGTGCTGCACGCGCTTGCCTGCCCAGTAGCCGCTGGAGCCCCCTCAGCAAAGCACGTGCACACGACAAGGCGTTGGTTTCTTGTCCCTTTAGCTTCCTTCACGAGTCACTTGAGGGAGTGTGAGGCGCTGTCTTTCTTTCCCTTCTCGACTTTGTGCATGGACGTATGCAGTCCAAAGCACCAGTCTGAGGCAGCTCAGAGGGGGGCAGAAGGAAGAAAGGAGGAGTCTGACCCCCTTCGACTCATGTGTGAGCGAGTGATTGAGGCCAGTCCTCTCAACGTCTCTCAGA
Organism: Chromera velia; assembly: GCA_018398765.1. Classification (NCBI taxonomy): domain Eukaryota; family Chromeraceae; genus Chromera; species Chromera velia. Next base: position 62,815 of record JAHBMJ010001737.1, read on the forward strand.
GAGAAGCAGTGACTGAGTCTCTCAAGCCCGGCCTCACAGATATTTGGGGCCCCCCGGGAACTGGAAAGACAGAGACGGGTGCGATGATAGTTGCCCTCAAGGTCCTCCGACAGAAACAGAAACAGAATCAGGCAGAGCGCAAACCCGTCCTTGTCTGTTCAGAAACCCTCTGTGCGGTTGATACGTTTGCCCTGCGCCTGATGAAGAAAGGGGTCAGACGCCCTGCCATTTCGTCTCCGCGTTCCGTCATCTCTTCAACGGGGGGGGCAGGCACACATGCAGAATCTGTTCCCGGGAAGGAGAGTGAGACTGCGAAGGGGGGGGAGTGGGAGACGTTCGTCCCCTCATGTGTCCGAGTGGGACCTGAAAGCAAGGTGACGGTTGAGGAGGTCAAACGCATTTGCCTAGACATACTAGTGAGAGAGACTGGAGGGGCAAGGGCAGCAGGACACAAAAGAATCAAGACAGAAGGTTGAGTTGGAGATTTTGAGGGGGGCTGGTGTCATTCTGTGCACCTTGTCCGAGTCTGCAGGCAATTAGGTTTGCAGGAAGGATATGTTTCTAAGGATTGAGGATGCCATTGGTGTGGTGGATGAAGCAGGAAAGTTGACTGAGGTCACAGTCGTGTGTGTCCTGAAACATCGGCTTTCGTCTCTGTGTTTCCTCGGAGACACCCGTCAGTTGGGTCCCCTTGTGCTTTCCCGTGATAAATGACATAATGAGACCTACCGGACTTTAACATCATTTCGGACTTTGAAATATAGGAATAACATAGGGTGTTCTATTGTATTTAATCGTTGTTTATAAGCTTTTAAATTTAATAAACATTCTTTAAAACGTGATTCTTTTAAAACAAAAGATAAAACAAAGAATTGAAGCTAGTTGTATCAATTTTAGATCATAGCTATATTTCAGTAACCATAATAGTAGCTGATAAGTGAATAACTTTTGCTCATTCTAGCGAAAACCAACCAACTATGCATGTGCCGCCCGGGAGCCTAGCGCTCTAACTAGAGTTAGGCATCCTCTAACGAACTTAGTGACCAACTAACTATTTAAGTTTAGATTTAATTTACTAAGATAATTTGAATTCAGTTATTCTGCTAAGCATTCATGTTGACATGACATTATACTTAAACATTTATTTATGTGTAATCGAAATTATAAAAAAAAAAATGTAAATACAATATTATGCATTATCATAATTGAATGCTAAAAGAACTCAAAAATTGAAATCTCCTGACACTGACATGTTTAGCTTCAATTTTTTCTTTAATGTTAATTTTATCTTAAAAGAATCATGTTTTAAAGAATATCTATTTAATTTAAAGGTATATAAACAACGTTGAAATACTATGGAACATCCTATATTTCAAAGTCCGAAATGATGTTAAAGTTCGGTAGGTCTCATTATATCATACAACCAAAACCTTGGCTACAGCCGCTCTCTGATGCAGAGGAGGCAGGAGGGGGGGGCGAAGGTCATGCTGCTCAATACGCAGCACAGAATGCTGCCAGTGCTCTCCCTGTTTCCGTTTCAACGCTTCTATGAAGGCCGTCTGAGAGATGCGGAGGATTCCGAAGTCATGAAGCCCCTTCTCTCTGTCTTGTTTTGTCCATCAGGCATTCTGAACCCCCTCACTTTCCTGTAAGTGGAGTCATCTGAGAAGAAGGGAAACTTCTTCTCCACAGCGAACAGCGGGGAGGCTGAGTGTGTGAGATGGTACGTGCCTTTGCTGATCCTGGCAGGGTTACAGCAGCAGAACATCACCGTCTTGACACTCTACCGTGATCAAGTGGTAGAGATTGAAAAGAGATTGAGAGACTCGTATTTTTTGATCAAAGTCACGATGATGGATAACTTTCAGGGGAGGGAGAACCTGTCTGTGATTCTGTCCTGCGTCCGGTCGTCCAAGACTAACACAGATTTATCTCTTAGCCCAGAGACGTGGTCAGAAAGAGACCGACAGAAGGCAGCCAATGGGGGAAACAGCCGACCCACGAAAGTTGAACGTCTCTGTCACTCGCAGCACCCACATGTTGATAGTCATTGGGAATCAGAAGACTCTCTGTGCAAGCTCTGACTTCCACGCGCTTGTGCAGCGCATTCTCCCTCTGTCAACGAAAAGCTTTTCCTGTCTGTCTGCCCAGCAGCAGTCTCCCTCTGTCAGAGAAAAACTTTTTCCTGTCTGTCTACCCAGCAGCAGTCTCCCTCTGTCAGAGAAGAACTTTTTCCTGTCTGTCGGCCCAGCAGCCGTCTCCCTTTGTCAGAGAAGATCTTTTTCCTGTCTGTCGGCCCAGCAGCCGTCTCCCTCTGTCAGAGAAGAATTTTTTCCTGTCTGTCGGCCCAGCAGCCGTCTCCCTCTGTCAGAGAAGAACTTTTTCCTGTCTGTTGGCCCAGCAGCCGTCTCAAATGCTCCCTCCCTCTCCCTCTGTTGCTTCTCCCTGCAGGCAATGGCGTCGACGACCCGATTTCGAGGACTGAAGAAGGAACAGATCGAAAAGGAGATATGTAAGGATCCAGAATCGAACAAGGATGTGACAAACGAAGTCGCTGGGCTTCGGATGTTTGCCACGCTTCGGAAGGCTAAAGAGGTTGTCGAGCAGATGATGAGTGAGGGGAAACTGCCCACCGTTGAGAACATGCAGACCATCACAGAGATCTTTGAGCACCCCAACGTTCCCAATCTCATCATAGAATTTCTCACTGCAGAGGGGCAGGTGTTGAAACGCTTTCGTCTGAACACCAGATGAGAGGAGATCCTTCCCGAACTCGCCCAATTGGGGTTCGAGGCGTGGGAGAATTTTTAGAATGCGAAAAAGGAGATGGAAAAGACGAAAGAGGGGGAGTCGGAAGAGGATGATTATGGAGGTGCGGCCTCCGCAGCTGCCTCTGGGCAGAGACAGAACAGAAGTGCGGTAGCTGCAGCGGCTGCTGGTAGGCAAGCTCGTGAGAAGACCAGAGAGTCTGTGGTCCCAAAAGTCATGTCAGCCGTCCCAGGGCCAGGTCTTCTGACGCCCGACGGGAGGTTCTCTCTTCTCTCTGACGAGCAATGGGCGGCAAATTTTGAATGTACCAAATTGCTCAGCTGATGCACGTGCACCTCAAGCTCACACAGGAGGAGATAGATGGGTACCACGCAGAAGTGGGACAGCGTGCGCACCAGTCAGTTAAGCCCCTGCTTCTCCTTGTTTTCTTCATCATTCCCTGTGCCTTTTTCTTCCACTCTTTGGCGTCCCCTGTGCCTTGCTCTTTGTTGTACCTCTTTTCTTCCTCTCTTTATCGTCCCTCTTTTCTTCCTCTCTTTATCGTGCCTCTTTTTCTATTTACCCTTTTCTGTGTGCAGGTTTTTGACACGCGTGAGGGCCGAATTCCACACGATTCACGATGCCATCATGTGCTGGCTGAACAGCGAGATTTCCACGGGAAAAACGATCATGGTCCTGGAGGCCATGATGCGTTTCCGGGCAGTGCGCGACGACCCCAAGGACCCCGACTTCGAGGGCCTGGTCAAAATGATGGACAGCTGTGAGCCTCTTGAGTCGTGCAAGGACGTAGGCGAGATATGGTATGGAAAGGCCCTCACCTCTGTGTACGTCGTGCACAACTACCACGCCATTGATTCGGTCAAAGATCATTGGATGAACTCGGGACGGGACTTGAATGAGCTGATGGTGGTTCGTTCCTGTGCCCAGTTCCCTGATGTCTTCGGGCGGGTCCAGGTGTCCAAGATCGACGCAATTCCGATTCCAAATGGTCAGGGAGGGGGTCTTCTTCTTTGTCCCACTTGCTGCCTACCTGCCCTAAACGCCTTTCTGTGTTTTTTACCTTTGCGTGCAGCGCCCCTGGCCCTGGATCTGGGGGCCAAGGAGGGCACAAACCACAAGAAGAGCTTCGAGCTGTTCGCGAAGAAGGGCAAGGGGGAGACAGTGATGGTCGACCTGGAGAACCACAACAGGTTGATGGACTAGGCGGTGCAGGTCGAGGTGCCCCCCTCCTTCACGCTGACAAATTCGACGAAGCCCGTGCGAATGGTCCTTGTCACGCAGCCGCTCATAGGGCAGCTGCTGCGGTTTGCAACTGTTGCACGACTCTGGTTTGTGACGCATGCCTTTGATAATTTTCAGGAAACGGTCAGTCTGCCAGAAATGGGGGCGGGACTGGGGCACTGTGTGTGTGTGAGTGAGTGCTGTCATCCTGTTAACTCTGGCACGTGTGTGCAGAAAGGCAACGGCATCTGCAAGCCCGCCACCTTCAAGCAGCCGTATGGCGGGATCTGCGCTGTCAGTACAACTCCTACGGAGTCCACTGGGGTCGGCAAGGTGCACAGCGGATGGGCCAACTACATCTCTCGGTACCTTTAACAGCTGGAGACCACCGGCCTGTACAGGCTGCCGTACATCGCGAGTGACAACAGGGAGTTCTTCGGCAGGGCAGTCATCAGGCGCAAGATGGTTCGCCTCCTGCAGTCGAACAGGGCCAACACAACTCTGGTTGACCCTGAGAAGGGAACAGTGATCAGGAAGGGAAGTGGGAGGAAGGAGACCCTCGAGGTGTCCCTCGTGCAGAAGATGCAGGCAGAAGGGGGGGCGTCATCATCGAAGACGCAGAAGGTCCCGATCGAAAGGGAGTGGGACGAGGTGGTGTGTGATAATGCCACGTTCAAGTTCCATCCCATCCGCTCAGACGATCAGTTCCTTGATCGGCTCGTGGTGTGGGAGGAGAAACACCGTTTCTTCCACATGGCCACCGGCGCGTTCAAGAACTTTAGGGGGATGGGGAAGCAGCCTCTTTTCACTCTGACTGAAGAGAACGAGATCGACTACAAGTTTGTGGCACCTGAAACGCCTCCCGGGTTCCACGCCATGATGGGCTGCCTGTTTCGTCTGGGGGGACTCCAGATGAAGACATTCTTCAGACGAGGTGAGATCCCACGTGCCCTCGACGAAATCGTCAGTGGGGGGGTCCAAAACAGAGCAGACAAGACGAGAGCACTCAGTGGAGACTGTTTTGACAAAGTGTTCACCCACGGGATGTAAGGGAGGGAGCCTGAGTGAGGGTGCGGGGGTTGATCCCGGTTGATCCTAGGCTCCTCCGCCAGAGCGGTGGGGGGCCCGGCTCACAGGGTGCTTGCCACCTCCCTGTCGGGGGTGACACTGTGGCCTGCAGAGAGCAAAGCCTGTCTGACCCAGTTTTTTGACAGAATAGAAGAGACAGTGCGCCAGTGGTTCCACTGTCCGTGTTTCGAAGTGTCTGTCACAGCAGCTGGAGGTCAGACAAGAGTTGTTTACGGAATGAAAGGCTTTCACGAGTACCTTTTGTATGAAGGCACACAGCGAGTGTGGACTTTTGTCCCATTTGACTCTTTGTATACAAAATGCCTCAGTAACATAGAAAGGGGGGGTGAGGGAAATGCCGCTGGGCGGGTTGTCGTTGGTTGTGAAAGGAACAGTTGCCATAGGTCACAGTTGGCTGCACAAACCCCCAGTGTAGCCATAACGTCTCTGAAAAGCAGAAATCGTTTGTTGTTCCAGCAGACCGACGCACATTGTGCAAGCAATGCTTCGTTCTCAAAGTTCCTTCTCAGTCCTCAGCCTCCGACAGTTCCTCTATGAACAATCCGCAAGTTGACTACCTAGGTTGACTACAGCCAGACAGTTAGTGACTCTAAAAAGGTATGCTGGGCAGCAGTCTCAGGGTTTCTGAAGCAGAAGATCGAGAAAGACGCTGGCAACAACCTGCAGGTGGTAAAAGACTTTGTGAAGTCTGCTATGATCGACTCTCAGTCTGAGAGTGTCACGGCCGATTCGAGTGGTGAGAAAGTCATAGAAGCCCTGGATATTGGTAGCTCTGATACTGTGTAGATCGAGCAAGCGTGTACTATCCGAGCTACTAGGGAGTCTGCTCGTCGATGAGTCGGGGGAGAGGGGGGTAAAAGGAGGGACGGAGGGGATTTGAAAGCATACATTGATCCCCTGGCTTTTCTTACTTTGTTCCCCCCCCTCTGATTTGTTTATGCTAGTAATGTTGTGACAGACTTGCGCTATACTTACGCTTGATCACGATACACCATCTTGAGGGTGTGCATTGCACTGCATGTGATCGGACAGGAAAATCGAGGATGGTGTCCTGCTTAACACAAGTGATCGAGTGTGTAAAGGATCCTTGTAAGTGTTTTTGAGAGACCGAGTTAAACTTTCTTGAAAGAGGAAGGGAAGCTACAAGAGAAATGGGCTTGGTCCGGCTTGGTATGAATTTATAAGAGAGGCGTGCGTTTGAAATACCGAGCAAGAAGAGAAATTAGGCATGCAAAGACTCTTCTGAGGAGTTCGATTTTTCTTTTTTACTGGTCGTCTTGCTGTGTTTTGTGTATGCATCTTTTGTTAGCATACTTTAGTATGTGTTGATCTACCAGTATGTTGCTTCCTAGAATGTTTGCTCTCTTAAAGTTTGCTTCTACCTAATCATTGCATACATATTTTTTTTGATCATCTACACAGTCTTTACTCTTATATTTGATTATAGTCAATGCATGATGCATCCAGCTATCATGATATTATCATGATATTGTCAGTCTGTCACTGAGTGTATACAGTGTCGCAAAGCATGAGTAGGCCCACTTCAGATTTTTCATACAGAGCTTCAAAATACTTTGAGACTATATGCTGATAGCTTCATATAATGTGTCTTATTATAAACCATCTACTGTTCGTTTGTTTTAAGACTATAGTTTTATGTTTAAACATAAGTTAAACTTATTTTTCTGATGCATAGCTTGAAAACGTAAATGCATCATCATGTATATAATTTATATAATGATATGTATATAAATTTACGATTTTACACGTAAGATGACGTAACGAAATAGATACTCTAAATTGTTATACGTTAATTATGACAATTCTTTTGAACATAGGTGCAGACAGAATGTTAAGTGCTTATGATATGGCTGGAATGAGAAGTAAAATATTTAAACTGTAAACCAAATTTATATATACAGTATAATTTTAATTTTTAATTTAATTTATTCATTCTTGTTATGGGTCATCCAAAAATTCATTTGCGACCCGATCGGTCGCAAGTCTTCGAGTTTGTTTTTGCTATTTTTGCGTACGTGTATTTATTTGTTTTTTCTTTATATTTTTTTAATTTTGGTCGAATTTCCTCTATGTTTGCGATCACTTTTCTCATAAACATCAGAAATTCATATTCTTTGAGATCTAGTTGAATCTGTCAAACTCTGCGGTACTGAGGAATGAGTCAACCAGGTAACATAATCTATGCTGTTTAAAGTGGGGGGGGCCGCCCCCCGCACGCCGGGCCGGGGGGGGCGTGCCCCCCCTAGAAGTTTAAGATCCAAATAGGGCCGGGGGGGGGGCGTGGCGAGGGGGCGCGGAGAGGGGGAGAGGGGGCGCGGGGGGCGCGCATCATTGCAGTGCCCCCCGAACGCGTATCGCGTATCGATACGCATACGCGAAATTCACGCCAAAAAAAAAAAACTCACATGCATACAGAAAGGCGATACAGAGACCGGTCTGTATCTGACATTCATCTTTCGTGCATGCTAGCTATATAGCTATTTAAAGTCGTTAATTTCTGCTCGTATATACATACGTACGTATGTACGTATTCTGACATATTAATTATAATACGTACATGTACACACAACGAAATGCATGCATCCGTATAGAAGGAATGAAGGTCACTATGAAACGTCGGGTTCACTAACGACTCCTGCTTTCATCACAGTTCTCTGAAACAAAGTCAGACCGAAGGTCCAGCAGCGCGCATTCTTTCCAGACAGACTGAGCGTACATTAATTGGCGTCGATCTTCCTTTTTCGCGCTTGCATGTTGTCTGGTAGACGAGCCGTTGTCTGCAGGGATCGTCATTGACTGGAATAAGGGAGGAAACAAGCAGACAACCAAGGAAGCGGAGGGAAGGTCAAAAGAACATTAAGGAGCGTGAGGAAGCGTTTTGACGATCACTCACTCACTCTCTATTCATATCAGTATCTTGCTCGATGAGTCTGCGAAGACAGAGGACCCATTCTTCCAGCTCCTCGTCGGGTTCTGTGCCCAAATTGGATCTGTCCAGATTCAATCCACGCAGCGGGCATGACGGAAAACAAGGCACTCATCTGCATGAAAGCAAGCAAGGCACTAATAATCTGAAGGTCAACGTGAGGACTGTCGGAGGGACCCCTTCCCTGAGGTCCCTCTCCGAAGCCAGCCACCACCACTCCTCAAGCACAGGGAACGGAAAGCCAAACTCCCTGCAGGGCGCTGTACTGTTCGGAAAGAACCAGAAGAGAGGGGGGAAGAACAATAAGAAGGAGAGGGACAGCAGGGAAAGGGAAAGCAGCAGTCGCCTGTCTTCCTCCGTCGGGGGGCATCCCGACGGTTCCCGTTCCTCCTCTTCTTTTTCCAAAGGGTCGAGAGGCTCATCCTCCTCTTCCCATAATACATTTGAGTTCTGTTTGGACGTCTTCAGAAATCCTCTTGTCACTGGGCAGACAGAGAAGCAGAGATGTGTCTTCAGTGATTACTGCTCAGCGACGGTCAGCAGAAGGAGTTTTCCCACGGTCGCACGGGGGACGGGCACAAATCGCACAGGGGCCACTCTGTTCTCTACCCACGGAGGCCGGCCACTGCCTCACAGGGGACTTTCTTTCCAGAGTGCGGCCGCGTCCCTCTACACAATTCCCCCCGCAGCCCACGGAGGGGCGGGGGCCTCTTCCGTGTCACCCCTGACACCAGCACACAGACGGGCCCGCGATTTTGACTTTGAAGGGACGGGCACAGACGCAGGAGATCTGTCCCCTGTTTCCAGGGATAGAGACAGGGGTGCTGCAGGGTGCATGGGGGACAGGGAGAAAGACTTACATGCACAGTCCCAATCGCAGTCGGGGATTCTTCACCCAATAGCCGAGCAGAGTCCGTCTATGGAGGGCGGAAGCAGTGACGGAAGGGGGCGTGCGGCGTCGGAGGACGCAGAGGGCCCAGAAGGGGTCCAGGCGGACTCCGCAAGTTCGGTCGGATCCCGCAGCACGGGGACTGTGGTTGTGCGTCAGAGGGCCGGGCGGCGGGAGTCGAGTCAACCCGGGCACACGAAGCGGTCTGTTCCGGAAAGCGCTGGAGAAGGTGAAATATCTAGACGGACTGTTGTTGAGAGGACGACAGGGGGGGGGATGGAGGAGTCGAGGGAAGTGCTGGAGGTTGGAGGAGGAGGAGGGCAGAACGGCAGAGAGGGGAGGAACTTCCACAACGATGCGCGGACAGAAGAAGCTGCGGTGAGTCGACGTTTGTTGAATCAATCTGGAGGGAATGCATTTATTTTCAAACAGAACTCTTTTTCATACAGAATAAATGCAACGAATTCATGCATGAGTAGACGTTTGTTGAACCCATCTGGAGGGAAAAGAGAGAGAGAGAGACTGACCGATCGATCGATCGAGCAGGCCTTCCCTCAAGCAGTCCAGTGCAGACTTTCTCTGTCTGTCTGTGCGTGTCTGTCCTTCTTTCTTCCTGTTGCTGTTTTTGCATTCGTCTGGGTGGGCGTCGTATCTTCTGTACGCACCGATGTGTGTGTGTGTGTGTGTGTGTGTGTGTGTGTGTGTGTGTGTGTGTGTGTGTGTGTGTGTGTCTACGGGAGAGAGACAGCGTGTGATTGTTTCTATTTGGATGTTTGTAGAGTGCGTCCATCTGTGTGTGTAATGTGCGTAAGTGAGTCTACACACGCATGTGCGTGAGTCTTTTTGTTCTCCTAACTCAATATTGTCCTTCTGTATTCCCCTCTTCTTTCCCGCCCTCCCCCCCAGGTCTCGACTGAAAGGCCCCGTGAGGCACCGATTGGTGGTCTTCCGCTCCCTGCACCGACACGTAGCGGGGCCGTTTTGCGTGCTGCCCCCTTCTCCTCTGCCGGGGCCCACGGGACGTCGCCTTTCGGGGCCCTTCACTCTCTCTGTACAGCCCCCACACCTTTGCCGGGGTCCGTCGTTGTCGGGCGGTCCTTCGGGGGACCTATTGAAGAGGCCGGGACGGCAAATGAACCCCGGAGGGACGCAAACTTGGATTTTGGGACCGCCATTTTCTCCCATGGAGGGGGGGCGGAGGGGAGAAGGCTGCCGGGGCCCCCCTTGGAAGAAGAGGGCTCTCGCCGGGGTGCGATTCGGGCGGGGCCCGTGGCAGTGGTGGAAAGGGCCCCGGCAGGGGCTGTGAGGGACGACCAGGGAACAAGAGGGACTGTCTTCACGCAGCATCAGGTAAGCCCAAGGCTGTATGAGAGAGAGAGAGCTTCTGGAGAGAGAAAATGTAGGGAGAGAGGGATTGATTCTTCACGTCTTCCTAGTCTTATCCCGTACAGTTGTTGAGCGCTCTCCTCTGCCTGCCTCGGTGCGTGTTCCCCCTTTTTTTTTTTCTGTCCGGCTTTTCGATTCATCTGCCAGCTTGGGTTTTTGTATATTTGATCTTTCAGTTCCTTTTCGTGTTTTTTTTTCTTTTTTGAAACAATTAAATTTTATGTTAGTCTTATTTATGCATTGTCTGTGTTGAATCCAGTCCCTTTTCGTGTCGCTTTTGCTTTTCCTTTTCTTCCTGCAGTTGGGCTCAGGGGGAGTTCTACAGCAGCGGCTGTCAGAGACGGCCAACCACACGAACGTGTTTCCCGACGCCGCACTGACTGAGGAAGTTCCCAGAGAGGCAAGTGACGAGGGCAACAAACAAGTGATGGCTGCAAGGGGAGACAGAGAGAAGGAAAAGGAAAAAGACAGGTCCTCTCAGGCACGACAAAGCCTGAGGCATGGGAGGGAGAGGAAGCACGGGGGAAACAAGGGGGGGGCACCTTCCGCCGCCACATCTGTGGCCTCGCCCCTCCCCTCCCACTCCATCCGTTCCCTCCATTCGCTCGTTCAGCGTCGCACAGCAGCAGCAGCAGCAGGGGCAGAGCACCAAGGGACCCCCAAGGACTCAAGGAGCCAGCAGCAGGTTGCCGAGGGATCTCAGCAACAGCTGCACGGCGTCTCTACTTCCTCATCCAATAGAGAGGCTTCGGATTCCAGAGACCAAAATGGCCCCGGAAAGTCTGGCCCGGGGGGGGCGCACGGAGCTCAACGAGGAGGATCTCGACGTCGCCGGGAGGACCCAGAGGCTCCCTCTACGGTCCCCAGCCGGCCCACTTCTGCCGCCGTTCCCTTACCTCCACGGCAACAACCGGAAGGGGGGACGTCCGGATCACCCCTGACAGAGGGGACAGGAGACGGCGGTACGACTTCCAATGCTGGTGCTGAGCACACGTCAGGAAAAGGGGAAGCGTCAGGGGTGACACCCGGGAAGGTTTTGTCCATTGTGCAGTCGGAAGTTGCTTCGTTTTTCAAAAATGGGGACAGGCAACAGGGTCAATTTGCAGAAAAGAAAAAGATGCTTTCTGACTTTCCTGAACAACCACAGGGGTGCGGATCACCCCTGGCACTTGGTCACACAATGATGCAGCAGTCTCCTATCCAGGTCTTCACCTCCTTCATGTCCCCCTCACCCCCAGGGGCTTCCACTTCTTCCCCCGCAGTCGCACCCCTCCCTCTCGCACCCCCCAGTCTTCACACTACAGACCCACCCCTCACCTCAGCAGCACGGAGAGAACTGACAGGCGCTGTGTCAGGTTCCATGCGTGTGTCGGCCTTCAGGAAAACACCCCTGGCGTCCCCCGACCTGCCGTCTGGTGAGTTGATGCCCTCTAGACTTGCAGGCAGGGGACCGTCTGCNCCCCCCAGAGAGTCAACGCACTCGCCAACAGGCCCGCGTCCATCCTTCCAGAAGCGCATCATCTTCCCAGTCCCTCTCTGCCCCCCCCACCTCCAGTCTCCTTCTCCAGTCCTCAGGGAGATGCCGGACGGATACTGGGAGGAAACATCAGGGGTGACAACAGTTTGGGATTGGACGCCAGGGGTGTGATACCTGCGCCCCAGGAGCCCCCTATGGCTCCCGGGCCCCGGCCAAAGATCCACAAAGGGACATTCCAGCTCCCCCCGCCTCCTGGTGAGGGGCCCACTGCAAAGGACCCCGGCAATACCCCGGAACGGGAGGGGGCCGAAGGAGCGCAGCCGCAGATTTCTTCCGGCGGCATTTTTGGAGTCCCTCTGCAAACGGCAGAGAAACCCTACCAAATCCACAAAAACAGCCTACCCCCCCCCGCAGCTGCAATGCACTTCGGATGGGCCGCAGCAACCGCGTCCAGTCCCAATTTGGGCCTCTCTGGGTCCCGTGACCGTTCCCCGTTTCCGCAGCACCCGCTTCAGGCTGAGTCAACTTGGGATGATATGCATAGAGGGAGGGCAAGAAGCAGGGAAGGGGGGGACAGGTCATTCCCTCACACTACAGGCGGTGGAGGAGGCCGTGCCCGTTTCCGCGTCCACCCCGACGAGAGGGCCCCGGAAAGTCCCTCGAAGGTGTTGAGGGAGAACGCCCAGAGACGGCTGCTCAAAAACAGATCTCTAGGAGCTCTTCCCCCCTCACTCCCAGAGAAGACCCGAAAGCACAAGCAGCAGCATCCCCCTTCCTCTTCAGATTGCAGGAGAGCAGCCCTGAGTTCCTCAAAGGGAGGTCAGATGCCTCCAGCCACCTCCCACCTCTCCCCCCACGCTCATCTCTTCCCTCCTCCAGAAGAGCGAACAGTTGTATTTGCTTGTCAAGCGGCAGGAGACGTAAGAGGGAGGCAACATCGGACGACTATGGACGCAGAGAGAGGAAGAGGCAGGAGTGGAGGGCGGAGGCGCATCATGGCGGCCCGGTCCCGGACTCAGTCGAGGGGCCGGGACGCGTCCCCGGACGGAGACAGGCACATGAGGCTCCGCGTGTCTGCGGAGGATGCGGAGAGAGACAGGGGCACGAGACGGCAGAGACGGAGAGACGGCGGGAGGCACAGTGGAGAAAATGAGGCTGAGAGTTCAGAGGAAGAGGGAAAAGTGAGGAGACAACGGGAGCGCAGCAGAAAGAGAAGTGATGAAGACTCGAAAGAAAAAGAAAGAGACAAAGACAGAAAAGCGATCCTAGGTCTTCTCCAAGAATTGGCATTTTCGCGTTTCAGGAAAGGCCCCCGTCGTCGTTTGTCCTCCACTACCTCTGCCTCTGTCTCCACAACAGTGCAGCAGCAACAGCAGAACAACCACTCGCCCCCTGGAGGGGGGAAAAAAGATCTGTCCACGACAGTGCACACACAGACCCAGACTCAGCAGTCCTCCACTCCCCCCTCATCGAGAAGCGGCCTGGGTCCGCTGGCTTCTCTGCTGCAGAGGTCGCTCTCCCCTTCTCTGTCAATTTCCCGAAACAAAAGGGGCGCAAGAGAGAAGCAGAAAGAAAAAGAAAAAGAAGGGGCGTGTGGGGGAAGTCAGAGAAGTGAGGGCGTCTCTTCTGGACCCTCTGCCTCATCCTGTGCAGACAGAGACAGAGGGAGAGTTGAATGCGAAGACCGGAGAAACAACCACACCTCCTCTGCGTCTCCCAACGTTCTCAGAGGGGGGGTCCGAGAAGGGTCTGCCTCCTCTTCTGCAGGCACAAGAGAGAGAACAGAGTCGTTACCGAGAGAGGTGAGAGAATCAATGGCGGCCGAGAAGCTGGCGGCAGTTCTCATGACGGGGGTGGGTGGGAAGGGGAAGCAAGGGGGGGGTCTGGTTTCTGCTGAAACTCTCCAATCGACCTCCGTGCCTCTGTCCCACTCGCAGAGGAATTCCACATCCCCTACAGGGCTGCTCTCTCACACACCCACAAGGACAACGGAGCTTGAGGTACAAATCCAAAAAACAACAGATGCAGAAACCCGCTTTACGGGACCACCGGACTTCCCGTCCCACTGTGCTGCCCCTGTGCGGGTTCAACGGGTCTCTGCCGCCCTCTCCCCCTCCCCCGTTGTTGTCGAGCACTCATCCACAACAGCGGGACAAAGGAAGGAAATTGAAAGGGAAAGCGCCCGTGTTTCCGAGAGAAGTCAAAAGAACTCAGCAGAAAGAAGTTGTAAGAAGGGCTTGTCGGAAATTGGTGAGATGGGAGAAGAGCTTGGGGAGAAGGAATCCCAAGGGGAGACGGAGACGGACAGAAGGCCTGAGAGGGGGGTGAGTGCCTCGATGCTCTTCTTCTCCCCGAAGCAGAAGGACAAAGCGAGACGACAGCAGGGAGAGGGGATGAGGGGGGGTGGAAGAAGGGAGGCTCAAATGTTTCCTCCAGATCTTCTTTCAAATGCATACAGAATCGAGCAGCCAAGTTGGACAGAGATAGAGGTGGGGAGTGACCAGTCCTCTTCCCCTCTGCTCATTCCCCCTGCAACACATTTGGGGAGGCAGGAGGAAATGCTTGTTTTCCCTTTGCCTGAGGGGAGGGGGATTTTGGGAAGGAGCCGGAGAGAAGAGCAGCAAATTGTACAGCAGAGGGAGAAGGAGGAGGAAGAAGCGCAGCAACACCCGCCTCAAAAAAGAGCAGAGGAGACGGCGGGGGGGGAGCCGAAAGGGGTGATTCTCGAGAGGCCCCCTCAATGGAAAGAAAAACAAAAACAGAGACAAAAGAAAAGAGAAGAGCTGCTCCTGATGCAACAACAGCAGCAGCAGCAATGGAAAAACAATAACACATGTCAGTGAGTCAAATTGAATTCTGGGCTCATTTTTCTTTTCGTCTTCTTCCTTTCTCATGGATGTATGCCCTCTTTCCTTTCCTCTTTTTTTTCCTCACGCTGCGCTGCGCTGCGGTGTCGTCTATCATTCCTTTCCCTTTCCCTGCGTGTGGGCAAGCAGGACTTAGTCAGGCCTCCCTCTGCATATTCCTCCTGGCATCATGAGAATAAATGTACCCACGGAAGTGGAATTCCCTCTTTACATACATACATACATACATACAAAGACACATACATACATACATACAAAGACACATACATACATACATGCATACACACATACAAACACACATACATACATACGTACACACACACACACATACATACATATATGCATACACATACATACACCACCCACTCACCTGCTTCCCCCCCTTTCTCCCCCCCTCCATGCAGACCCCCAAGAAAAGTTTCTTCAGCAAGGGACAGGAGGGATTGGGTTCTCTCCTCCACTTGTTCCCCTCAACATGAACATGGCCTCTGCCTCCTGGCCTGGTTTTGGTTTAGCTCGGTCACCCGATGATGCCCCAGAGGAGGAGCGTCCTGCAGGGCGTAGAGACAGGGGGGGCTTCGAGAGGGTGGCGACGCTGATTGGGCCAACGGGGGAAGTCGAGGGTCAGAGACGGGTGGACGGAGACGGAGACGGCCTCCTTCCGGGAGAGGTCACCGCGTTGAGGGGGGACATGGAGAGCGCCCCCTCACGGTCTCTCCCCGCGTTCCGGGCCTTTGCCGCTGTGCCGCAGTGATTTGATCTGTCTGTTGGTGAGTGCCTTGGGGGGGTCTCTCCCGGCGTTCCGGGCCTTTGCCGCTGTGCCGCAGTGATTTGATTCATTTGATTGATCAGTCGATCGATCGGACTTTGTGACTGCGGAGTACAGAGGTGAGGTGAGTGCCTTGCAGAGGGTGGGGGTGAGTGCCTTGATCCTTGATGGAGTGGGGGGCATGGCGGGAAGGAAGGAAGGGCGAAAGCGGCTGTACTGCTCCGCTTGCAGGGATGCGTGGGGAATGGGGATAGTGGGGTGGCTTAGGGGGTCCATTTGGAAGGTCTCTCCTCATGAGATCTTTTTTTGCATTTTGTGCTTTTGCATTTCGAATTTTCCGACCCTCTCTTCATTGTTTGGGGGGAAGTGGGGGGGGCGGGGACTTTACTGCTTCTTTAGTCGTGTCTGCATAGGGATCTTTGGGGAGAGATTGGGGGTGGGGCAGGGGAGTTTGGACGGACAGGGGAGGGGAGGGGAGGGAGCATCTGGTAGGTCGGTCTCTTCTCTCTTGTATGTGGGGCAGGGACGGACTTTTTGTGAGGAAACAGGGAAAAAGATGCATTTGACCGTATAGATAGACCATTCCTTGGAAATCAACCTGCAACAAGGAAGCAACGAAAAAAGCAAACAAGTGTCCTCCGGTCAGGTTCACTTGAATTGAAGAGATGCGGATCTTCCTTTCTTCCTTCCTTCCATGCGCTTCTCTTTTCTTTTCTTCTGTTCTCATCTCCCTCCGTCTTGATTTCCTCTTCCGTCTCCTAGAACCATTTGACGACATCTGATGTCTTCTCTTCCCCCGCTGAATTCCCTCTTCTAGAACCATTTGACGACATATGTCTTCTCTTCTCGTCCCTTCAGTTCTTGTTGCAGAGAGAAAGACAAAACCGAAAAAAAATGGCTGCAGCAAGAAAGGAGAGCAAAATCGCCGTCCGGTGTGCAGTCTCTTTTGTGCAGTCAAAATTCGATTTTGAGACGAAAGAGGAAGCCTGAGGGGTGGGTGGGCCCTCAAGGGAACATAGCTTCCTTCTTTCCTTTCTTCCTTCCTTCGTTCCTCCATACGTGCATACATGCTCTGAGTGTATGAGGCAGACGGTATGGGGGAAGGGGAAAAGTGAAGTCGCAGCATTTTCCTTCATACAGAATTCTTTTTCTGTATGAATTCTGTATTCATAAGAATTCTGTATGAAGGAAACTGCATACATGCTCTGAGTGTATGCGGCAGACGGTACGGGGGAAGGGGAAAAGTGAAGTCAGCGTGTGGTGGTGAGAATGTGCATGAGAGAAAAATTGGTTGGTGACAGAGGCTTAGGGAAAGAAGGGACGGACGGACGAACGAAAGAAGGAAGGTCGAAGAGGAACCCATTTATCGGTGTCTCAGACAGGCGCATTTTTCCTTTTAAGTTTCCTTCCAGTCTCTCGTTTATATGTGTGTCGATAAATGTCCCTGTCTGTCTGTACCCGACAGTTAGACCGTCCCTCTCTGCAGTCTCGTCCGGCCTGCCTGAGAGAGAAAGACAGGAAGAAATCCTAATCGCACTGCATGGCAAATTCGACGTACATGATTAATCGCTTGGCATGCAATCATCATAATTCCAAAGCACTGCTTGCATCCGCCCTTCGTTCGTTCCCTCTTTCCTCCATTGGAATGAGTGAAGAAAACTCTATCTCTTCTCCTTCTTTCCGTCCTCCTTCTCTTCGCCCATTCAATGGTTCTTTCTCTCCATTTATTCATGCATTCTGTCACTCAATAATCATTCATTCATTCGTCGATTCAAACTTTGAAGCAAGAATTGGACCAGGCCGAATGCGTATAAATTAATGGGTACAATATGCAAAAACATGCCATTCGGGGAAGCCCGGGCAGGAGCGGGTCCAGCGCCACCAGTGGGATGAGAAGACCTAAAGGGTAATTGATAGATCGCAAGATACTAAAAAAATCAAAAACTTGAAGAAACTTAGGACCTTAGTGCTCCCCCTACGGTTTTGTGCTAAATTTTGTTCCAACCAATCAATTACGGAATATTATTTGATCACCGGCTTTAACCTCATACATCATACATCATCATCATACATCATCATTCTTTAGTGAAAACACAAATTCAAACATTAAATAAAAAAAATGAAATGTATAATCAATTATAAGATGAATTACAACTAATTTACATTGAATTGTATTTCTAGGCCTACCGTGGAGGCCTACTTCATCAATTATCATACGTTGATGAATATGCAGTCCGGGCCAGTTGTTCCCAGGGCCCAGGCCGCAGGAGTATCCTCAAAATTTGAAATCTAGCGTTGCTAACTTTAGGATTGAACGCTACGTCGCTAACTCATCATCATAACTAGGAATAATATTTTGTTTTAAATAACAACTACTAATAATAATTGTATACTATGGACAATAGGGTACCCAGTAAATAATGCGTCTACCATCCAATACCGTCCAGAAACTGTAAATTCATACTATATAGGACTTGGATATAACGTAGAATGAATTTTAATGAAAGCCTAAATAAAAATTACCAGAAAAATTAACACATCTTCTAGCATATCTTAAAACGTTACGGTAGTACACTCCTTGTTGATGCATGATCCGCTTTTAGATGCTGCACGTTATACAGATTCTAAGAGAATTCTATGTATGATAAACATTGACTTGCCGAACGCTACACGCCTAATTATGGGCCGATGGATGCCGATGGCGATGGCGTATGATAATGATGATGATGAACATTTGTTATTAAATTGTTAACCCTTAAGAAGTTGATCGTGGTATCGGTAAGTATCGTATTGCAGTTTGCTTTATTTTAATCCACTTCTTCGATCAGCCCATTGCGGGCTCCATCACCATTTTGCTCTCAAATGTCTTTGCCTCGTCACGAGCCCAAGCATCTGTGTCCAGAATATCCTGCACAAGAAAGATGAAAAAAGAAATGCACAGAGGTTACTTGGTATATAGAACAGGTCATCTACGTCACTATATGCCCAAGGATACCTTCACCGAGTCTCTGAATTGGGCGGAATTCAGTTTTTTATTTGACGAAAAGACGAACACAGACAGAAGGAGCAGCCGCTAACTGCTTCTGCTTGCTGTTCTGAGAAAGATCAACTCACCCAAAATTGGTCACAACAAGCGCGTGATCTGTCTCAGGCTACGTCGAGCCAAGTCCGATCTACACAGAAGCGAGAAACTGGAGAGCCAAGTAGGGCCGCGCTCAAGGACTGTACGATCATTCAACATGAAGACGAGAAGCCAGACTGACCAGTCAAAAGCATGAATCGTTCAAAAGATGTGTTGTTTAAAAGTAATAACATGAAGACGAGACATGAAGACGAGAAGCCAGACTGACCAGTCAGAAGCATGAATCAATCAATCAATCAATCGACTCAAAAAGCAATCAGGCAAACAACCAAATACACTCACAAAACAAGCAAAAGGACCACGAGGAAACCAGAAGGGGAGACAGATCCCTTAGCGGCTCCTTGGAGAACATGGAGGGAGCAGGCAGAAGCAACAGAGGGAAGAAGAAAAAGACAAAGCTAACGACTGACGCACGCACCTGCAGGGTGATATCTGCGGTTTTGATAATGCCCTTATGAGCGTCCATGACGCTCTCAATGACTTTGGGAATCTCCGTGAAATGAATTTTGCCGCCCCTGAACAGCTCCACTGCCTGCTCATTGGCGGCGTTCAGGGCGGCGGGCATCGTCCCTCCAGCCCTCCCGGCCTCATACGCAAGCCTCAAACAAGGATACTTGTCGCTGCAGCCAACAAGAATATTGAAGCATGCAAACATACTCCCATAAGAAACCGTTGAGGAAGGCTGGTTGAAGTTCAAAACCTGTACGTCTGAGTCCTCGTCCAGCATTGCGCTCACAGGCGGGAAGAAGGCATTCCTCCTCTGAAGGGAGGCGAACAGGCGGGAAGAAGGAAGGGAGACAACCGAGCTAGAGAGACTGAAAGAGTGAAAGGAAGGCATCCATCCTCTGCTTCATTCAAACCGAAGAACACTTGCGCTTGCGCTTGCATTGATTGCCTCTGACTGGTCTGACATAATCCGACCATCTGGCACCTTCCCCCAGTATCCATCCCGACCATAAAGTACCAAACAGACTGCCTAAAACTGACAGACTGCCTAAAACTGACTGATTGACTGACGCACGCACTGACTGACAAATCGGGTTCCATGAAGGTCATCTGCTTCAGTTTGAAGAAGTCCAGAGGGTCGTAGGGCATTCTGCAGGGACAGACAGAAGCAATCAAGGCACTCACCGAAATGATGTTCGAATCAATGAAATATAAAATAAAATAAATGAAATATAGTATCTAGATGATAATAAAATATAGTATCTAGAGACAGAAGCAATCAAGGCACTCACCGAAATGATGATCAGTCGTGCGTTTGACTCATTGTCGGTTCTTGTTTAAGCACGTGTCGGGCTTCACTACTTCTGCTTCGACACAGAAACAAACAAGACAAAGTCGTTTAAACGATATACATGCCCTTATTGAAGAGACTGACTGACCGACCGACTGACACACTGAGGTCGGCATATTCGGAAAAGCTGGAAGCGCACACATTCACGCACACACACTTACAGAGGGGGGGAAGGAGAGGAAGAGAGACAGAGAAAGAGAAAGAGGGAGAGGGCGAGAGGTCTCCCAGACTGACTGACTGACTTAACGCGATGCGGCCATGACATTGAGTAGAGGAGGGGAAGTCTCATGTCTGGCCACCCGAGTTGGGCAATCACGGAGCTGTCCTGGGTCTCCACCATCGAGTGGATAATGGACTGGGGATGCACAACCACCTGCAGACAAGAATAAGCACCATCGAGTGGACAATGGACTGGGGATGCACAACCACCTGCAGACAAGAATAAGGACCATCGAGTGGATAATGGACTGGGGATGCACAACCACCTGCAGACAAGAATAAGGACTATCGAGTGGATAATGGACTGGGGATGCAGACAAGAATAAGGACCATCGAGTGGATAATGGACTGGGGATGCACAACCACCTGCAGACAAGAATAAGGACCATCGAGTGGATAATGGACTCAGGATTAAAAACCTGGTCATCTACAGACAAGAATAATGAAAGCAGTGTGAATTGTCTCAAAGCTTTTCCAGGGGTGTCGCTGTCGGATTTGCCGGTATGAGAGGCACAGAAAACTGCAGGCTGCAGAAGGAGGGCGTTTGAACAAACACAGATACACACACCCACATATATGCATTTACTTTCATACAGAGGCCGTTTGAACAAACACAGACACACACACCCACATACATGCATTTACTTTCATACAGAGGCCGTTTGAACAAACACAGACACACACACACACCCATATACATGCATTTACTTTCATACAGAGGCCGTTTGAACAAACACAGACACACACACCCACATACATGCATTTACTTTCATACAGAGGCCGTTTGAACAAACACAGACACACACACACACACACACACACACACACACACACATACATGCATTTACTTTCATACAGAGGCCGTTTGAACAAACACAGACACACACACCCACATACATGCATTTACTTTCATACAGAGGCCGTTTGAACAAACACAGACACACACACCCACATACATGCATTTACTTTCATACAGAGGCCGTTTGAACAAACACAGACACACACACACCCACATACACACACACACACACATGCATTTACTTTCATACAGAGGCCGTTTGAACAAACACAGACACACACACACCCACATACATGCATTTACTTTCATACAGAGGCCGTTTGAACAAACACAGACACACACACCCACATACATGCATTTACTTTCATACAGAGGCCGTTTGAACAACCACAGACACACACACCCACATACATGCATTTACTTTCATACAGAGGCCGTTTGAACAAACACAGACACACACACCCACATACATGCATTTACTTTCATACAGAGGCCGTTTGAACACAGACACACACACACACATACATGCATTTACTTTCATACAGAGGCCGTTTGAACAAACACAGACACACACACCCACATACATGCATTTACTTTCATACAGAGGCCGTTTGAACAAACACAGACACACACAC